>JAOQIF010001471.1:0-16658 GCA_026260285.1 Colletotrichum sansevieriae
ATCAATTAAGGTTCTAAGGGTTAGGTTTTAAGAAAAATCATAAAATATGGAAACCTTAATACCTTAAAAAAGTGTTTAATTTAAATATAGAAAGCTTTTTTATTTCACTAATATATAAAAATCTTATTCTTTTTTATATTTGATTTTAAATTAGATATATATTAAAGTTAATAATTTAATATTTTATAAGCTATAATATTAGAAATTATACTTCTAATTAAATATTATTTTTTAGACTAATAGGTTATAATATATATTTAATACTAATAATACTTAAGATTTATAAAAGTTTACTTATTCTCTAATTACTAAAAGTAATTAAAATAATGCTCTCTATACCTATACCCTATCTTTTAATCACTAAAAGCAATCAAAATAATACTCTCTATACCTAACCCCTATCTTTTAATTACTAAAAGTAATTAAAATAATACTCTCTATACCTAAGCCCTATCTTTTAATTACTAAAAGCAATTAAAATAATCCTCTCTATACCTATACCCTATCTTTTAATTACTAAAAGTAGTTAAAATAATACTCTTTATACCTAAGCTTTATCTTTTAATTACTAAAAGCAATTAAAATAATCCTCTCTATACCTAAGCCCTATCTTTTAATTACTAAAAGCAATTAAAATAATACTCTCTATACCTAAGCCCTATCTTTTAATTACTAAAAGCGATTAAAATAATGCTCTCTATACCTAAGCCCTTTCTTTTAATTACTAAAAGCGATTAAAATAATGCTCTCTATACCTAAGCCCTTTCTTTTAATTACCCTCCTCCCTCCTCCTACTCCTCCCCTTTAACCTCTATAATATCTCTCTCCTTAATACTTCTTATAAATACTAGTAATAATAAATCTAATACCTCTTTTTTTCCCTTTCCCTCCTAGATCTACTATAAAGCTTATATTACTTTTAGGTTCTTCCTAACCCTAATCCTATCTATAATACTTTCCTTCGCTATTTCATAAAGATCTTATAAAAATAGTAACCTTTCTACTAAAGCATTATAAACTAGCTATATCTTCTTCCTCTTCTGAGACCTAAAAGTCCTATAGTCCCTTCTGCCTTTTAACTATTTATACCACGACTTAATATTCTTAGGTAAAAACACTAGAACGCCTAAACTAAGAACTTTAATGAGAATTCTAAGTATAGTAAACCTATAAATTAAGTCTATAAACTTCTTTCCTTCTCTAAGGCAAAGCTCCTTTATAAAATAAGTAGCTAAGCAGCTATCTACTCCTTTCTCTTATTAGGTACTAAAGCCTTCTCCTTTTAAGAAGTCTTATAACCTGAGTAATTCGGGCCCCTTCTCTTGGAAAATAGCTCTCAACTCTATCCACCTCTTCTATAGCTTATATTGCTATATATAGATCTATATCTAAGTAGTAGTAGTCTTTACCCCTGCTGATTTATTGATAATACCCTTCTATTGCCTTATAAAAGAAGCTAGTTATAGGTATTAGGCTCTATCAAGCTTCTCCGCTAAACCTTCAGCTTTCTATACTATATTACCTAGTGAGGATATAGCTCTAGTACTATATTTAGCTAGCAAGTAATATAATCGATCTTTAGATATAGCTCTAAACATTCGATAGAATATAAGCTCCCTAATATAGTAATAGTTATCTTCTATAACCTTGATCTTATCTTCCTATCCCAGCTCCTTTATAATATCTTAGAACGTAGCCTAGGACTAAGATATCCTTCCCGACTTATCCTTCTCTTCTACTTGAATCCTAAGGGCTTCAAATATCCTAGGGGCTTGTGAAGTCGGCTGTAGTTACTTAGGTAGTTTCCTCTGCAGGGACGATTAGCTCTTAGTTTCTCCCTCTTCCTCTACCCTAGTTATCCTATTATTAGACGTTTTATCTATTTCTAGAGCCTTATTAAGCCTAATATCTATATTATCCAAATATATATTATTATATCGCTCTCTGGAGTTCGCAGACTTATCTACTATAGATAAATTATTAGTAGAGTTAGCTATATTATTATATTATTAAAGTTTTAGGCTATTCTTTCGATACCCCTCGATAATTCTTCCGACCTAGCCTTCTAACTACTATATATAAGAAAACTAAAGAAGACCTAACTAGGGAACTACTTACGAATAATATCCTAACTATACCCTAAACTCTCTAAGAATACTGCTAACTTCATAATATAAACCACGTACTCATTCGTCTTCATTTAGCAGTCTAGGTCCCGTTTAAATGCAATAATAAACTAGCGAAAACGCTCGCCCTTATATATAGTTTTCAATAAGGTAGCCTTTGTTCGTAGAGGTGGCTGAATTGTTATAGTAGTCTAGTGCCCCTCGCTCGGCGATACTAATTATAGCTTTTTTAATAAATAAGCCTTCTTAGGGCGTTGCTAGCTATTAAACATAATATCATCGAAATAGATAGCCTTCTATTTTAGTGCTATCTTTAATAGATTATAAATACAGGCCAAATTATAAGAAGATAGACCAAAATATCAGAAAACGGAGCAAAGAGTTAAGATAGCAGCTATATATCTACCTCCTATAATACACCTCCAACCTCTAAACTACTTAATATACTTAAGAATATATATTTCTAATGCTTATATATTCTATTAGCCCTATTAATTCACTAATACGTACCGAGGTTTAGGCTTATTTGAGATTTATAAATAGTAGAATAACCCCTATATGCAGTTTTATAAATCTCAAATAAAAAATATTCTAGATCTATTAACTAGAATGAATAAATTTAATTATTACTAAACCCGGATGAATATCTAAGATACTAACTACTCATAACTCATAGTAGCCTGCAAAACAACGCCCTTGAACCCCTCCCTTTACGAACTAGTGGTAATATAACATTCTATACTAATATAAGGGCTGAAAAATGATATAATAAAGGGGTAAAATAATATAGAAGGGGTAATTAAATTAAAATTTAATTTGAGTATATATAGCTTAGGGCTAAGGCTAGGGTATAGGTATGGAAAGGGATTGTGAAGGCATCTTCGTCTCTGAATAAATAAATGAAAGCTGGATATAATGGGTTAAGCCTCCCCACGATACTATGTAGCTATATATAGAACGCTATAAGAGATGAGATATAGATGTTTATATTTGAAGACGATAAAACGTTATTAATTCGTTGAAGAGTGTGAATATGGATATAAATTAATATATAAGCCTTTAGCTCTAGTATAAAGTAATTAAGTAGATCCTTATGTTAGTATCCCTACTCTAGTACTATTACCCTAATACTTAATATTCAATATATACACCTCGCGAGATAGCTCCTCCTGCATCTAGCGCTAACCTAAGCAATAATATAGCTATAATTAATTAGATAATCTCGCTATTTAAAAACTTCGATAAAGAAATAACGTGGAGTAGTGAGAACTCGTTTAAAAGTAGTAGAAGTGCTATAGATAATGATATTAACGACGCCGATGAGACCTACCTTAACCCTGAGTATAATAACTTAGACCTATTTGCTAAGGATCACGAGATAGATAGCGATATAGATAGTAATAGCAGACTCTCTACTATAGCGCCCTCGATTACCCCTATAACTAAACCGGAAGACCTATTAATATATATTAATAGGTAGTATTTAGCTACCTGGGTTAAAGATGAGATAATAGCCCTAGAATCCCGCCTCGTACGAAGGATTATTACTATCGCCCGACTTAGTCTTATCTCATGCAGAAGCTACTCTATAGCAAGAGATAGGACCTAATTAAACAATAGGGGATACTACTTCAACCTAGTGAACGATAGTACCTGCAGCTTAGATAGTATCCTAGGGGAGATAAAGAGCAATGCTGAGTAGATAAGGGACGCTAGATACCTAGGCATAGAGCAGAAGGATAACTTAACCTATATATAGAAACGATTTCCTTATCGGTCGATATTACTAAAAGCAAAGGTCCTTGAGGCTATTGCCTGTAGTGAGAGTTCGTACTACTACTCGCTGCATCTAGAGGTATTATTAGATATAGATTATAACGCGAATACCTAAATCCATTGCATCAAGTTTAATATAGATAGCTTCCTCAATATTATCCCGGATATCGCAGCTTTTAATAACTCTATTAAGTACACGCTAATTCGCTAGCTAGCGAGAAAGCTAAACAGAAATATCTATATTCCCTACCTAATATTAAACCCCGAAACTCGTATACTTAAAAACTAACCGCTTTATAAGATCCCTTATACCTATTTCGGATCAATCCAAGGATAGATAATATATATCTTCTTTCCTAGCATATATTAATATATAAGGTCGCACCCTAGCAGCCTATATAGCGTAACGTAGCTAAGAGACGAGGAGCACTATATATTCTATAACGAGATCATAATCCCGAGCGTTATGCAGACGTTTAAGGAATTAATAATAGGCTATATTACTCTCTTATACTACGATATACTTAATAAGGTTATATTCTCCTAGAAATGATCTGCGCGTAGTGCGCTTCCCACTTATAGGTTTTCCCTCCTGTTATCTCACCTCTAGCGCCTAAGTAAAAGCCTCAAGTTAATAGTAGCTAAGCTGCTGCAGGCACCTGATATTGAGGAGTCTAGTAGTTCTAATAAGGTCTATATATTAATACTTAAGAACTTCTTCTTCCTTCTCGATACTAAGAATACTAAAGTCTGGTATAGAGGCATAGGTAATGCTGAATCCTACCTCGCTAACTTCTAGGTAAAACAACGTAATATCATTAGTCTAGCAGATAAACCTAATATTAAGCATCCATAGCTTATTAATCTAGTAGTTAAGTAGTCCCTAGGCAGGGATAAGGAAGCTACTATACTCCTTGCATATAGGTATTACCAGGTTAATACCCTCAGGTTTCTCTATAGCGAGGTCGAGCCTGCTTTGCTAGCTACCCTCCCGCCTGAGCAGTCTATACTATATAGCAGCAAGATTAGCAGAGGCTAGCACTACTACTATAACGTTAATCTCCTTTAAGACTCTATTAGTGCTACTATAGAGCCCGGATTGCCGCTCTATAGCCTTAGCCTCTACTACTTCTAGAGCTATACCGTGGGTAAGGAGGTTCTAGATGCTGCTAGCGCAAAGCCTTATGCTAACGACGTTCTACTCTATGGTAGCTACTTAGATAGCGTTATAGTTAGGATGCTTTCTAAATCTTCTAAGCTAATCAATTCATATAACTAATTCGATGCTATCCTAACTAAATCCCACGATTTCTTCTGCTAATTAGTTAAATTAAATAATAAACGTTACTTTTCATAGCGAGCGGAGTAGCGGTATATAAGCACCCTAGTATAATATGTCGCTGCTGAGGATACTAACTAGATAGCCTGCAATAACTTCACGATAGCAAACCCAGCCCCGACCCTATAAGTACTAATACTATAAATACCTACTAGGAAACTAAAGCGGATTAGTAATACTATATTCTTCTGCATCTAGTCTAAGATATATTAGCGCTTCGTTCTTCGCTCTATTAGATTCTATATATATATAATAGATCTTATTACTATTAACTACTAAGGCGACACCTCACCCCCGACTACCTCCCTCCTCTACGCTGCAATAATAATCCTTATATAGTCCTTTATTAACCCTATTAATCCCCGTTTTCACTATATCCTCTTTAGCCCTAACTAGATCCCTATAGCCTCGGGGCTTATGCTAGCTAACCCCGGGTAAGAAAATAAAAAAGGCTTAGGCCTCCTAGCGATTATTAAAAGTCATAGCTTTAGTTACCTCCCCATAGGACTTATTAACTAGAAAGCCTTCTGCTTATATTATAGTATAGAATCTAACTTTAGCATTCCTAGACTAATAATATCTATTAATAAGAATAAGTTTCTCACTATTAAGGATTCTCTAGAGAGCCTCTTCTCCCTCCTCCTTCACCTGCTAGAGAATAATAGTAATAGCGCTAAGATCAAGGTTATTCTTATACTTATTTCACACCTTATCCTCTATTAGTACTATAAAGCCGCGCTAGAGAGCATAATCTTTAAGAATAGACTAGAGGAGCAGCAGGCATATATCGACTAAGATACTATCCCTTTTATATTCCTAGCGCTAGAATACTATATTAATATATATAGCTAAAGTATAGTAAAATCCGGATCTAACTAGATAACAAAGTAGAGGACGCTCGAAAACTTCTAGGAATTCACTTAGGAAGACCTCCCTTATAACCCCACCCTTAGCTGCACCCGATAGCAACTATAGTCGACCTTTAAGAATAATAACTAGCGATACTTCTAGCGTAGCGCATATAAAGCTATTGCTGCTAGGGTCCAAAGGGCCCCTAAGGGTAGCTCCGACTAGCTCGCTACGTTTAAGGAGAGGTATTAGCAACACTTCTTTACCTACTATACTACCTTCCTATACCCTGCTAAGAATAGCAGTATTTCTAAGCAAGGCAATATGAAAAATATACGATCCCTCTTATATACTATTATCAACCCCTGCAGCGAGCTCATCCTAAGCATAAACCCGCGAGAAGAACCTAGGACTATAGCCTAGCTAATACCTATAGCCTACTATGATATATAGATAGCTAATAATATTAACTGCCTAGTCGACGCCGCCTAGTAACTGAAATACCTATTAGTTCCTACGCTAGGAATACTAGTATGAGACCTAATTGCATAAAAGGGATCCCCTGAGCAAGGGAGCGCCTAGCTAAGGGATACCTAGCTGAGCAATAGCCTTAGCTAGGAATGCAACTAGTAACCCCTAGCCTAGCCCGTAGTTACCCCACCCTAGCTAAGGGAAGAATATTGCGAAATAAGGCCCTAATATAAACTATATACTTTATAGCTAAAAAAAAAAACAAAAAAAGAATTCACTATCCAAAGCACCTAAGTTATAGCATAACCTCTAAAGCTTATAGCAACTATATCTCCAGACTGCTATTTAGATAATAACTAATATTAATATAAATATATAGCTTAGCACCCTTAGAATAAGACGACTCTAGATTATAATAATATTAGGGCTCGTTCTGCTCCGCGTTATATAGTTAGAGCTGCTCCCTATGAGGTATATATTATAACTATTTTTAAACCTGCTTGCTCTTAAATTTCCTACTAGGTAAGACTTCTTCTAGGTATTAGTCCCCTGCTAGAGCCCTAACCTCGGGTATAATAGATAACTTAATAATTCTATTTCCTAATAAAGACTATATTAGGAAGCTTAAAATAAGACCAAAAGCCTATTTAAGATTTATAAAACGTGCAGCTAGGAGTTTTATAAATCTCAAATAGGTATATAGATAATAAAGGCAGATAATATAGATAATAGAAATAAACTAATATAGCTAGTATGAATTATAATAGTTAGACTAGAGTAATAATATGATTACTCCGCCTTATCTATTTAAATATGAATTTTATTATCCTTGGCAGGAGACTTTTAAATAATCAGGCTAGCCTAATAGTTATAGTTAATAAATATTAGTCTAGAGGCAAATAGTGCTACAGTCGAACATAGTTAATATATAGAGGGATAACTCCGAAGTGGGTTAACGATGCGGGTAGCTATTACTACGAGGATAATCGAATAATAGCTAGATAGAGAGCTAGCAATATTAAAAAATAAAACTAGAGGGACTGCTATAATTAGTACTAAGCTAAATAAAATGTGTTAGTAGGAAACGTGGTTTATTAGCATAGTTAGCAGGAAGGATAAAACCCAAATCGTGGACCTTATATAACTATTAGCAACAAGATACAAGCTATCCCTATATAGCGTACAACACGCCTAAGCATCCAATCCTACGTCTAATAACAGCATTACCTAATATAAAGTTAATAAACAGCAACAGGCCACGCGCTATAATAAGGTATCCCTACGCATGAATTATTTGGTGTATTTCGATATTATTCAAATTATCATATGAACTAAAAACCAATGCAGGCTAATAATAATAAACGCAATATAAAAAAATAGCATACTATTAATAAAGCGGAGTTATGCATAGCAGGTACTTCTATTCTCCCTTAGCGATAGGTAATCCAACTGCTATAGAGCACCCTCACCTGCTACCTATAATTATCTCGCTATATCTCGCACTAAGGCCTTTAGGGCCTCAGCCTTATCCCTTATTCGACCGATTTTCAGCCTCAATCCTATAGGGGATACATACTACTACTCCTAGCGCGCTACTATAGCTACTCGTTACCTATTTAAGATTTATAAAACCCAAGGCGCACAGACTACTAGCTTGTTTATATATAGACTAAGGAATTGCAGAGGGATTTAACGCAGGCTATAGAATGCGAAATAAAATAATCTATATACTATCTATTATAACCCTATTAAATCGCGCACGCTTTTATAAAACCTTATGCGATCCCTACCCTCCTGCTAGTATTTATAAAACCTTATTAATAACCCTAGTAAGTCAGCTCCTTTTATAAATCTCAAATGCCCTTTCTCCGCACCTATTCACGCTTTTATAAATCTCAAATACCCTGAGTTTCTCAATACTAACTATATATAAAGTCGAATATAACTCGATGAAAATACTAATAGAAACCTGCAGCAGATAGCGGAACCCCAAGCTAAATAAGGGCAAGCGAAAGCGAGCTACTACTAATAATACTATAGGCAAGAAGAAAGCGAAGCATACGATCCCGAGAGATAACGAGGACGCTAAGAGCCTTAATAGCTACTTTGAGGATAGAGATATATTAGCAGCTGAGGATAAGGCTCCTAATACTATTAAGCGCCCTATTAGTCCCGATATAGCTCCTAATAGCGCTAATGAGGCTAGGCCTGATTATTTAGATATTAAGGCTAGTACTATCCCTAAGTAGAGTTGCCTATTATCCCCTTAGTTTTTTATAAACTTACCCCCTAATAAATCGAAACGGATAGAGACTTATATAAGGGAAGCACTCGATACTACTAATTAGACTAAGCAACAGTAGTACTTAGGATTCCCTCCTAGCATAGCTACCTGCAGGAAGGACTTCGTTACTAAAGGCAGATATATTAAGCGCTAGTAGCTACCCCGTAGTATATTAAGTAAGAAGCGAAACGATCTTATTAGCCTCTACTATAAGGCGGGCATAGACTTAAAGAAGAGGCCGTTTAAGCATATGCTCCTAGGATCGATAGTACTAATAGAGAAGGATATATTTACAAAGGCCTGTTCGAACTTTATTCTACTATACCTTAGCCTTGGTAAACCTTGCGAATTAATAGAGCTCTTAGATATAAGTAGTATATTATCCCTAGCTTATTTGAGATTTATAAAATATACCTAGCCTGGTTTTATAAATCTTAAATAGGCTGCTACTATCCCCTTAAAAACCCTTTTGCTAATAGGAATAGTTGCCCGAATTGCATAGAATTTCCTCTACCTGTTAACCGTGCTAGCTATAGAAGGCCCTTCTAAGGAGAAGGCCTGCTATAAGAATAGCTGCCTAGATATTCCCGCTATGCCGAGGGCGAAGGTAGTATTTAATTATATGAAGAGGCTAGCAACTTCGATAAATAGTGCTCTTAAGAAAGCCTTCTTATCCTCTAAGACTTATCTATTAGTGATTATCTTAATATACCCTAAGAATACTATAGTTCCGCTCTCGGATTAGCAGACCCTTAACTATAACAACGTTAACTAGGATATAACGTTCGTTATATATATATAGTTGATAATAATCTACTACCCTAATATCTTCACGGAATAGAAGGGCAATCAAAACGTACTAAGGCTACCTAAGGATATTAGCCACTTTATCTAGGATTACTCGCATAAGGACTAGACGAGGGCGTACTTTATACTTTTATTATTTATTTACTACTGCTATAACTATAAAGTCTCTACCTAGGAGAAGAAGATAATATTAGGCTTAGATTCGGTAAGTTAGGCTAGATATTTCAATCTAATTATATCCTCTGAAGAGGGAGAAGAGGAGATATCTAAAGATTAATACTTTACCTTGCTATTAGCTTAGATAGAGTAGATAATAGGAGGAGAGGAAGATAGAGAAGGCGAGCCTAGTAATAAAGAGGAGGTATATAAGAGGTTCTAGAAGGACCTCGTAGCATTCTAAAGTACTAAGATTCTTCGTTAATATAACGAAGTATATTTAACTTTACTCTTAGCATCCGAGATTAAGACTCTCTATTAAAGCATCTAGGCAGATAAGCAGCACGAAGTCTTCTCCCTATTCTAGCCTAATAAGAAGATTAAGTTAAACTTAGAGGAGAAGGGTCTAGCTGCAAAGGCGACTTCCCTTATAACTACTAAAGAGGATATCCTGCTTAGATATGCTAATACCTTCTCGAACGCCTAGAAGGTCTAAGGTTTTTAGCCTATATTATCAAATACTAGTGCGAAAGACCCCCTGCTCCTGGCTATTATAGCTAGAGAGGGTAGAGAGATGATTTGCCACGCGCTCGATAAGCAGGCTAAGGATGCGAATAAAGAGTATAATACTAGTAATAGTATTAACTAGGAGGCTAATATAGCCCAGCTAGCAGAGTCCTGCAAGCTAATAGGAGGTAACTTACTAAAGAGAAATAACCTAGAGGCTATTATCAAGGAGTTTAAGATTACCCTACTTAGCGCTACCTAGGATAAGCTTCCTATCTTATTAGTAAACCCAGACTTCTGCCTAAAGCCTCACTAAATAGTCGGTATATCTATATATATAGGCCTATTTGAGATTTATAAAGCTTACCTAGCTTGCTTTTATAAATCTCAAATAGGCTAGCTTTCCTAGCTTCGATTTGGTTTTATAAATCTCAAATCGCTAATATATATTTATAGATGCTAATTAGCTAATAGAACAGGCTGTGCACCCTATCCGGGCTAGTATTATCGCGAGCGACTATAATATCGGTAAGATACTAATATCCCTATACGGGCTCGCTGAGATAGTGAGAAGGTTTAAGGTGGCTAATAATAGTATCGCTGGTGTGAAGTACTACCTATCTGCTATTATTATACTAGCGTTAGTGCTCGACTAGATATTCAAGGTTGCAAACGATCTCTTTTCCGAATACTTCAAAATCCATATATTTTACTAGATAACTGCGACTGCGCTAAAGCATTAGTCCAAAGAGACTATTAATAATGCTACTAAGCTATCTCACTTAATAGAAAAGTTAGAGGAAAGGAGTAATAACCCGAAGTTAATAGAATACTTAATCCTAATATCTTACTCTACTAATAACTATTAGCTAAGGATAGACGTCGCATAACCTACCTAGGAAAACGAGGATAATGTTAACTCTAATAAAGAGCAGGTAGAGAATCGGGCAGATTTCAACCTACTATGCAACCTTATATTTTTCAGTCTTATCGTTAATAAGGGCTATATGATTAAGAACCTATAGTCGTTAGTATATATTATTACTAAAAAGATAGTTAGGCGGTTCCTTTAGATTATAATAGCAACGCTAATAGTCAGCAGCATCCAGGATCTCAGGGGCTATCTTAGCGTAATATGGGATTCTGCCTTTGGACATAAGATAGCCGAAGTAGTAGATACCGAGCTATTGGATATTATCTATAGCAACGACTACGTCGCAGCCTTTTATGCTTATAATAAGACGACTATAGCATAGTTAGGTATGCCCTTCGAGGGCCTAATAGGCTTATCGGAGGTAGCAGAAGCCTAGGCGCAGGCAGCTAAGATAGTAGCACCCGAGCTCACTACTATGCAGCAGGCTAGATACTAGGAATACCATATTATAATAGAAAGTAGCATCCCTCTATACTTACTTAACCCTAAGAACTTCTAGGTATATAGCATTAAGCATAACTAGGATATAGAATTTACCTTAATAGCTATAAAGAATGCCCTACCCCTGATCTAGATCTAGTAGGGTATGCTCATACTTATAGTCCTGCCTGATAGTTCTACTACCTACCCTAGCTAGTCTATGCCTTCTTGCGATATTGAGACTATAGAACTAGCGCATATCTCTTCAGTAGATATCTATACCCTCGAGGCTCTGATTAATAGGTATAGCAATAATATTTAGCTTCTAGCTGAGCAAAATATCAAGCTAATAGTTAGGGGTTCTAGCAATATTAATAAGCACGATAAGCCGAAGGTTAACCTAGTAGCGATATATAACATATCCCTAGTTAGTACCGACCTGCGTTTCGTATTACTAGTAAACCCTACGCGCCGACTAGCCCGTGCTATGATAGATGCTACTAGGGCCTCGAAGCTCTAGTCCCTAGGTAGCGCTAGCCTAGGTATTTAGGCTCGCAAGATAAAGGAGAACGAATAGGCGCGATTAGATAAGCTTATAGTAGTATAGAGCAGCTCTAGCTAAGAACTTATAAGCAACGTGGATAATAATAAGCTAAAAACGTTATCCTAGAAGTAACGCAAGTAGCAAGCTAAGTCTAAGCTAAAGGCGTAGCCTACTAGCGGAGTTAAGGAGGTAAATAATATTATTTCCAAGGATATTATAAATAGGCTCTAGTACTACTACTTCGCAACCCGGATAGACCCCACGATCAGGTGCCTAGCAGACCCTATAACGCTCGCGCGATATATTATCTCTAAGTCGCTGAAGTTAGCCTAGTGCTTATAATATATGCTTAGACTTGCGAAGAAGGGCAAGCGATACCTCCTTTATACTATTAACCCCTTAACTGCTATATAAGTTTTCCCTCGCTAATTAGGCTTATTTAAGATTTATAAAACCGGTTTTATAAATCTCAAATAGGCCTAATTCTTAACTGCTATTTAATAGAGATCTAATAGCATAACTATAAGGTCCTGAGTGCTCTCCTAGAGTTATATAGCGTGAAGATACTCTTAGTTCGATCTAGTTATAACTAGATAGAGCGGGATAAAATAATTAATAACTTTAATAATCCTAACTCCGATATAAAGGCGATAGTAATATTATCCCTATTAGTAGCGTTTAGTATAAACTACTATAACGCATGCTATTACGGCGTTATCCTCGAGAACTATCCAAACTTCAGCCTCTAGTGCTAGGTCGTTAGATATCTATAGCGCCTTAGGTAGAAGGAAAAAGTCCACTAGAAAATCCTGCAGACCTAGGGTACTTATGACCCCTGGGTTGAGACTAGGAACCTGCAGGCGTACATAGGTACTATAGAGGCGGAGGCAGCTCTAGACCCCTGCATCAAGGGGATTATAAGAACTATATATATATTCGAAATCCTTTATATATATATTAGTATAGGCTATAATTACTACCCTCGCACCTAGCATCCGTAGAACCACTTCACTAGGGAGGAGGTATATAAGGAAGGCTACCTATTCTCAGCTATTATGCAGTAGCTTATAGAGCATCTAGAAGATACTAAGGATATAGATACTATAAATAGTATTACGATTCGCTAGAACGCAGGAATCCTGATAACGCAGGAGATTATTATAGGCGAGGCTGATCCCCTCCTAGTGGAGGAGTCCACCCCCTTCGACTACTTTATAGCTATTAACCCGCACCTCTCGGATCCTAGTGAGCAAGAGGAGCTCTTTAGGGTTATAGGTATTGAGGAGATAGTTACCCTAAAGAAGAATAGCAAGGTTAATATATCGAACCTATTCGACTAGAGAACCTTATTAGCTACTAAGGGCTATAATAAGATGCAGCTCGAGAGCTAAATTCGATAGATAGGCATTTAGCAGACGTAGATATTAGCATAGTATATAGTAGATATAGCTGAGAAGATTTTAGCGGGTATAGATATTAGCATAGTATATAGTAGATATAACCGAGGAGACTTTTCGTTCTTATAGGATAATTTTAGGCTTAGTCCTTTAATAATTAGCTCTTTGAACTTTAGTCCCTTTAAGTAATATGCTTATTTGAGGTTTATAATAGCGTATTGCTCTTTATAAATCTCAAATAGCGCCTCTAGGGCTATCTAACGGGTTAGTTTTATAGCTTAGATCTAAACTAAGGGGTAATAGCAGATCAATAAGGGCCTTTAGAGGTTATATAACTAAGAATCGTTTAGCGATAGACCGAGGGTAATTAGGCAGCTGAGGCTATATAGCTGCTAAAGGATAACCTATGCGAAGCGTTGCTGCATTCGTGGAGAACCGGTATTGTTTAAAAGTACGCCCCTTGTTATGAATAGGCAATATCGTAGTATACTAGTTAGTTGTAGATGGGTTATAGGTAAATATTATCTAGGCTATGTTCTTAGAAATCCCTAGTTATCTTTAGCTATAAATAGATAATTTACGCGAATTGCTACCTTTATAATTGAGGTTAAATATTGATACCTACCTGCTCTATTGCTAACTATAGGCGGATTGAAGCTGAGTGCTAATAAGCTAGGGAGAATACGATATATTGCAGGCAAACAGGCCATTTAGCATACTTCCGGTGGTGAGTTTAATAGATATAACGGCGTTACTAACTAGCAAGGAAACCAAGTACCTACTTATTCTATAGGGTTAAATAGTGAGGCCTGGCTATCTAGGGGATTGGGATATTAGTTAGAATAAAACATCTAATTATTAACCTTTATATCTTTATCGATAATATATCCTCTAAAGCAACTATATCCACCTCCGAGAATACCAAGAGAATCCTATTTAACCCATAGGACGCCCTTAATATCACTATTAGTAATATAAAGAGCCTCACCCCCTAGGTAGTCTATTAACACGCCTAACGCGCTATGCTTTACTATTACCCTGACCGATAGGAAATATATTATATCAACGCATTTCTATTATTAGCATAGGTCTAGGAAGCCTATAACTTCCTTCTTAATGAGGAGAACGCAGCTTAGTCGTTCAAGGTGCAATATCCGCATCGGACCTTTCTATTCTATCCCGAGCTAGAATATAGCAATCCTAAGGTATTTAACTTAGCTATATACCCTAATGCTAGGAGGGCGACTAAACGAGGCGATACTGCCCTGATAAGTATCGCTATTAGCCGCGAGCTTAACCCGGATAACTAGTACCTCCCCTCTAGGTCGTTCTAGAACCCGGTAGATATTAACCTCTACTAGCAACCTAGCGGATCTTCTCAGAATCCTATTAAGATTCAGGATGATATAACGGATATTATTAATAACCCTGAGGCTATTATTATAATTAATAATAATAATAAATCAGCGGATCGAGTTGCAAACGCCCCAAGTAATACTAAAGCCTTTGTTAGGTAGCCTGTATACCTCTCGCATATCCCTAAGTCGGAGAGGCCTATCGTTTTCAGGAGCTTTACTCGGGTGGGATACTTTATTAAGAAGGTAAAGAATATTTTAAGTAATAATCGAGGTATACCTTTATAGCACTACTAATCTAAGGTGAATATTAAATTTAACGAGATTAAACTAAATAAGAAGTTTGCTTATTATAGAAGTAATAATAACCTATATTATAAGATCTTACGACTTATTAGCCTTGGAGATAATAATTTAGAGCCTATTAGTTAGGTTTAGGATTGAGGCCCTTTTTTATAGAGGTGATAACGAACTAAGTAGTGAGGTCTGGAAAAAATACGAGATATGCCTAGTTATAGTTATTCCTATTAATCGTTATCTATTGAATTATCTTTATATGGAGATAGAATTATATCTATTATATTGCCCTATCTATAAGTAGCTATAAACTAAGGTTGAGGCATAGCGCTAATGCTATCGCATAGCTAATAGCAATTAGCACTAATCTTAAAAGGAGCGATTGAGCATAGCTAGCCCCTGACATAGCTACGATAGCAGGGGTAGCATAGGCTAAGCCATAGATAGAGGGGGTAGCGCATAGGGGTCCACTACTTCTAATAGCTCGACCAATAGAATAGCTAGGAGTAGTAACCCTAACTCTATTTTAATGCTCTCTACTAGCATGCCTTAGATGGGATATTAATAATTCGTTAAATTAAGTCTATCCCTATATCCCCAAATGCCTAACTAGTAGTCTATTCCTATATGCTGCTTACTACCTCCTACGACTAGGCTATGCCCCCAAAGTATAGGCCCCTAAGGGTGCTAGGTCGTCAGCTAACTAGGATATATATTAACCGTTCTAAACCTAGAGCATACCTATATTAATAAAATAGGCATTTAGAACTATATCCTCGGGCTGAATAACGATAGATATGATATTAGGAATAATTTAGTTATCCCTAGTGAGACTAACTACTCGCATTATGAGTTTGCTATATAGCGAGAAGTAGCCAAGGATAATAGGGATATTATCCTTATTTATCGGGGTACTATTATAATAGTTCTTAGGCTACCTAATAAAGATACTTATTAGCTTAGGTGGCTCGGCGATATCCACTAGGTTAGCTGCAGATAGGAAAGTCTGGGTGCTAGCTATGGACTTCGCCTTAGTACTAGTAGTATTAGCCTTCTTAGTTCTAGTATTGCTAGCTGAGGCTCTGCTAGTCTTAGTTCGATCTAGGTATAGGGCTGGGCGTGGTCCGTAGGAACGGTTAGCTCCCCTTCTGCCCTTGGCAGCAGAAGGCGAACCTTTATTATAAGAGTCGTTAGAGCTGCTATTGCTCTAAGCTCTATTATCCTCATAGTTTATATCTATATCAGACTTAGCATAAGCTTTATAGAAGTTAGTACTAAACTTCTATAAGCGCGACTTAGAAGAAGGAGTAAACTCCTCTTAACCGATTTCCTCTAAGTTGCTATCCTCTTTATTAATAATAGTAAAGATACCCTTATTACTAATAGGAAGGGTAGG
>JAOQIF010001472.1:0-16653 GCA_026260285.1 Colletotrichum sansevieriae
TATATTACTAGAAGTTATAGAGGTAGTCCTAAATAGATATATAACTCTATAGGACCTCTCTAGCAACCTCTATACTATAGTATTATAGGATCTATTAGAGGAAGGTATTCTCGAAGTAGGCAAAAGGGATATTAGCAGAGACGATGGAGGCGATATAGAGATCCCTTAGAGTTGAGATCTTAGCCTTAGGGATATTGCTATTATTATGCTATACCCTCTTATATAGAGGAGGGTCTGATGAGGCTATTAAAGAAGAGGGAGTATTAGTATTAGAATCCTTATTTAAGAGGGTAGAGATCCTATAGATATAATAATTACTTCAGCCTTATTAGAGTGGAGTTTATATAAGTAGGAAGCTTATAATAATATATTGAGTTAAGTGCTCTAAGGCAGCAGAGGTAGTAGCAGCGCTAAATACCTTAGTAGTCCCTTTAGTATTATATTATTAGCAACTCTAATAGGAGGCTATAGCCTAGCCCTAAATAACCTTAACGAGGAAGTTGCTATACTCTCGAATCTAGCTAGATCGACCCCGGCCTCTCTGCTGCGTTAAGTGCTGCTTGAGGATATACTTCTTATTATTAATAACGATAATAGGTAGGTTATTAATTATAGGATTTAGAGGGATAATAGCAGTACGGGCTGCCTCGATCTATATAGAGATCCGCTAGCGCGGGGCGCCTAAGATTATATATGCGTTAGTAGTAGAGGAGGAGGTAATAGCAATAGTAGATATTATGAAGTTTAGTAAGGTAATAGGGGTAAATAATAAGTATAATATATAATAATAAAAAGCTTTTATAGTTAATATCTAATTATAACGTTAAATATACTATTCGAATTGCTATAATCCTATCTTCTTATTATTAAGTTTTCAAGAAAATACGCCTTTATCTAGTATAATAAGGGTAGTCCGAATAACCTCAATAATATATATAATAATAGCGAGGTTAGCAATAGTAGCATATTTCAGTAGCTAGGTATGCCTAAATAAATAGGGCAGGGATTGATCTATAGCCTCCTATTAGCTAGTATATAAGATATTAAAGTATTTAATAATTCTGAGGGAGGAGGGATTGCTTAATTGGGAAGTAGTGATAGCATTACTTTGATCGATTAACTTATATTGTTTGTTGAATACTTTGCACTTGCAGCAGCGCTGCAGTCACTGCTAGTCCTCGTTTCTGTTATAGGCCCGGTTCTACTTTATTTTCATTCACAGGAGCGACACGGTACGTGTTGCTTCCCGAAGAACCAAAGTCCTAAAGTCCTGTCGTTCCAGACCAGCATTCTTCTATTGAGTGACTGATTCCATTCAGATATCATGTCAGGTTTCCGACGATCGTGGGGTCTTCTGCCAGAATATATGGATCCCTTATGTATATTGCGATCAGAGGTTTACGTAAGACCCCACCCCAAGCAACGAAATCCCCCCACAACTGATAACGCGTCGCGTCGCGCAACCTGCATGCTATATAACATATATTATCCTAGTTAGCTAGGTTTTTCGCTACTATAATGATCGAAATAAAACCTAAAAAAAAAAAAAAAACTACGCTACTTCGCATGCCTAGTTATACCCCCGACGATCTCGCTAGTGCTATTGCAGCTATGCGGGGTAGTTAGCCCGTCCTCGTAGCTATAAGAGAATAGGGGGTACTATATGCTACTATCTATAGCTATTTAAAAGGTGCTATATTAAAACGCGAGTTAAAAGTATATAAATAATGCCTAAGTATAAAGCAGGAGTTAGCTCTAATAACTTAGGTCCTTATATAAGGCTCCCTAGGCTTCGCACCTAGCTATCGATATATATGAATATTTGCTAAACGTATCCTTCGCGCTACTAGCGATATATAGCTACTTAGGAGGAAGTAGATAGAAGGCTTCCTATGCTAAAACCTAGCTATTAAGACGCTTAAGGTATAGAAGATTAATACTTAACGCGTTAAAGATATCACTATTAATAATATTAAGCAATTCTTTGCAATTCTTAACCTTCTAGAGGTTAAGAAGATATTAATAAGACTTTAATAGAATATAGATAAAATAGGAATTATAGAAGGGATATAGAGGGATAATTTAGTACTAGGATATTCTAGAAAGTATCACACGCCTTTTGGTGATATAGTCGGCCATTACGTAGTATTCCACGTAACCACGGTTAGGCTTAACGCCTATCCTTTAAGTAGGAGACTTCTAGTAGATAAGCTTAGAAGGCTCGGCTATTATAGAATATATCACGAGATACCTATAATTACCTATTGCACTATTTATTATTATTTATGCTTATATTGCTCTTTTCCTTATTTCACTCGCAGTCTTAGCGACCCCTACTATAGCCCTAGGCTAGTAGGAAGACTATAATATCTAGTAGTATAACCTATTCTTTTTCCTTATCTAAGACCTCCCTTATACTATAAAAACTTATAACGAGGTAGAAGACTCGGACTTAACCTCAAAACCCCCTCCTAAAAGCATTTATATACTAAAAGGAAAGAAGTTAAAGAAGTTAAAGAGATAGAGGTCTTAACTATTAACTTATATAGCTAACTATTCGAGTTTAATATTAAATCAGCATAGTAATCCCTCTCTTATAGAGGAATATTATAACGCAGGAGATATAGCTAGAATCGGATACTATAACGAGGCTCGTAGGCTTTATAGTTTCTAGTAGGCTTATAAGGATTATAACTTTACCCTTAGCCTTAGCGAACGATTTTATAACTAGATAGTAAACCTCGCCTCTCTCGAATAGGATAATAACTACATACCCTATGTAGATATTATTAATATAAGCTAGAAGGCGAAAGCTAATCTATGCTATTACTAAATACTTAAGCCTAATAACTATATAACTATATTAATTAGTATTATTAATACGATCGCAGCTATAAGGGATACTTTAGTAATAGTAGCACTTTTTATGCCCCCGTCTAGAGAAGAAAGCCTTTATAGAGCTAGCGAGAGAATTACCCTCCTGCTCCTAAGAGACGAAAGAGTTATAACTCCTATCTAGTCTAGCTAGTTAGATATTAAACCCCTAGGACCTCTTATTAAAGTAAGAGCTATAGTAAATAATATTTATAGTAGGAGCAGAAAAAACCCCGAACTACGAGTTATAATACTAGAAGATACTATTATAGGACTATTAGAGCGAAAAATCCATAGAATACTATAAATTCTTTATAATACTACTATAGGTCTACTGAAATAGGATATATTAATAGGGAAGACCTAGCCGCCTTAGTAGAATTTAGCGCTACTACTAATATTTTCACTATTATCCTAGGGGCCCTACCCGGAGCTGCTATCCTAGGGTCTCGAGGCTTTATTCCTTTAAGTATTTAGCTAGCTCGAGGCTAATACTAGGGCGCTATAGCCCTTGGGAACTCGATAGGAAGGTAGATTTACCTAATAATACGGTGTTTTTTAGCTAGATACTAATAAGAAGTATAGTATAGAGCCCGTCTTTTATAACTAGGATATTCTATATTATAAGGAGATAGATCTATAGATCTCCAGCCTAGATGCTAAAACTACTAGCCTAGCTATAGCTTTAGAGATTATATAGAATTAGAGCTCTCTACTACGAGGGAAAGCACTTAGCTAATAGGAATACTAACTCAGGCTAATTAAATAATAGAACTACCTCTACGCGGGATATTATACCCTATATAACGCTATTAGGAGACGTTTTATACTAACCTAATAGGAGTCTATCTAATAGATCGCTATATATAGGTTTATTATAGAAGACCTCAAGGGAGATAGAGATATTCGCAACTTTACCTAAAACTATTTCAAATATAATAAAGCGTAGATAGGACTAATATCTATAGTTAGCTAGCTATTAATAATCTTCTATAATATAATTAACCTAGAGCTTTAGCGATTCCTAGATAAACTAACTACTAGCAATACTCTCGAGGATTACCTTAATATAGCTAAGAAAATACGCAAGGTAGTTTAGCATAGGCTCTAGGTGCTAATTAGCGTTAACTATATATTAGAAGAGTCCGACGATATAATATAGACTAATAATAAGGGACGACGGACTAACTAAGACTTCTAACGGGATAATCATAATAATCCGCAACCCTAATAACGTTATTAACCTTAGTAACGTTTCTAGCGTTCTAATAACTATTAAAACTAGAAAGATCGCTATCTATAGAACTAGCTACGGAGAAACCCAGGTTTTCGATATTATATAAAATATAATAGACTAGGCTAGATAGACTCAGACGCCTATTATATATAGGAGGATTATAACGACGACTATAATATTAATAACCTCGTTAATAGCAGCTATATCCTAATAGACGTATAGGAAGTCCCCTATGATTTAGCTATCTTATTAGAGCAACTAGGCAAAGAGGAAATAGCGGGCTAGATAACGGATATTATAGTTATAGCGAGAAGCATGCTAGCAATCTCCCTAACTGCTTCGGTTATAGACTCTACTATATATTATATTAATAATATAGTAAACTTCGCAGGTCTCGTTACAATTCCCCTAGTAAATAATGCATAGGTATTACTTAAGAAAAACCAAATTATTAACGCCTAGGTGAAACTAGTAAAACGAATAATACTAGCTAAACGGATATATCTCTGCCTTAATATAAAAAGCGACGATATAGCTAGCCTAGAGGAAGTCTATATCAATATAGGCGCCTTAATAACTCTAGTCGATAGGAATTAGGTATTACGCTTTGCGCGGAATCCTATATTTCAAACGATAGAACTATAGAGGATAAATATAGTAGACTTAACCTTTTAGGTAATAGAGTAGGTTATATTTAACTTCTATATCCTAGGTACTATTAGTAACGTGGAGATTAATAGCTACGTTATTATTATAGCTAGAGTTATAAATACCCTCGGAGCGAATCTTCTGCTAGGAACACCGTTCTATAAAGATCACAGGCTAGTTATAGACTTTAATAAAGGTATAGTTAAGTTCCGCTTAGTATATAGAATATAGTATCTAGTCTAGTTTAGGAGATAGCACCTAGTAACTAGACGAGTTAATAACGCCTATACCGTGGTTATTCCCCTGTAGAGTAACGTATTTATTATAACTAGCTTTATTAACCTCCCTAAGTTAAGCTAGCAAAGCTCTAATACTTAGCAGTTTCAATCTAGTTATATTAGCGTAGTTAATATAATAGTTATAGTAGATAACCCTAAGCTTATCCTTATGCGAAATATAACGGATAGGCTAATAATAATCCTAAGAGGATAGCAGCTAGGCTATATTATTCTAATAGAAGCAGAGGAGACTACTAACCTTATTAACTATACAGACGTCGTCACCCTTATAGGAGGAGAATCAAACTTATACTAGTTCTTATAATATAAATTCGATAGGGCTATGAGTAATATAGCGGGTAGCGCGTGGTTTATAACCCTGCTTGCTAAATCCGGCTTAGGACCGCCTCGTTAAGCAGATAATATTCTATCTTATAGAATATCTAAGCTAAAAGATATCCTAGTTATATATAGCAAGGATAGAGTTAAGATCTGCAATTAGGACGCGGTCTTCGCTAGTAGACTTAAGGAAATCCTCGATAACTAAGACGTTTACTGCAATAAGGGGATTATACTTATGCTAGATAACTAACGTATGCATATTAAGCTTATTAAAGGGTAGCAAAACCAGAAGGCTATAGTAAAGCCTTACCCCCTTAGCGCTAAAGACCTCGAGGTTATTAAGAATATCTATAGCAAGATATATACTAATAGTAAGATAGTATAAGGTAATAGGCTAATCCTAGTTATCTATCTGCTCTTCGTTATATAGCGAGTAGTTAATAGTATAAAAAAAGGCAGGGTTATTATTAACCTTCGCCTTCTTAACTGAATTACTATCCTGGATATATACCCGCTTCCCGACTAAGACGATATAATAGATACCCTTAGAGGGAAGAAACGTATAATAATATTTAATACTACTAGGTTCTTCTACTAACTGCTAATCTACTCGAGATATTATAATAGGATAGTAGTAATAAATCCCTATAGCATTAAGGTTTCTAACGTTATCCTCATAGGATTTAAGAACTCGCTAGCCTACGCCTAGCGTTTCATGGACCGCCTCCTATATAACGACTAGCACTTTGCTCGAGTATATATTAATAATATTATTATTTTTAGCAATAATAACGAGGACTATCTCTAGTATATCGATATTATTCTCAAGCTCTTCGAGAATAACTACCTTTATATTAGACCTAAGAAGTCCTTTGCAGGGTTTCCTAAAGTAAGACTCCTTAGCTATATTATAAATACTAATAATATTAAACGAATAGAGGATAGGATCGCAGCCTTTAAGAACCTCCGCTTCCTAAAAACTCTCTATAATATTAAGAGATACCTTAGAATAGCTGGATAGCTATGATATAATATACCCTAATATAATATTATTATAACGCTGCTATAGGATAGAAAGACCCGTCTTATTATAAAACTCTATAATAAAAATATGCTTTCTAACGGTTTATTAAAAGTAGTTCGAATAAAGAGGGTCTAAAAGGTGTTATTCGAGCTAATACTAAGCGAGCAAGAGGCGTAAAATGCCCTCTAGGAGAATCTCTATAACTAGGTTATAAGATACTATTATAACCTAAATAAGCTTATATTTTTTAAGGTTAATGCTTATAAAGGCGGCTTTAGGCTTATAGTATTCTAACTAGGTATCCTATAGAATAGCATTAATATACTTAGTAAAGATATCGCATAAATCTACGTCTAATTAGTGCTTTTTCTATCGAAGGTTATATCACCCTTAGAAAAGCAATACTTCGCTATAGAGGCGGAGGTAGTAGTAGTAGTATAGGCTATAAAGAAGCTCTATAAGCTTATATAATTGAATAAGCACCTTATATAGATTCTCACGGATTACGTAGCTATGAAGGGAATTCTTATATATACCTTGCTATAGACTATAGACCTTAATAAGGCTAACCTATAGCTTGCGAGCGCTATGAACTACCTAATGCAATTCAACCTCAACGTTACCTATATACTAGGGAAGCTTAATATTATCTCTAATACCCTCTTACGCCTGCTATTACTTATAGCCTTAGGATAAGCTAATAGGTTTGAGGATAGCGACGTCCTCGCGGAAATAACCTATAGCAACGATAATAACGACGACGTAGGATTTATAAATATAGTTAACTAGTTAGCTAAGAAGTCATAAGCCTATAGAGCAATAGGGGAGATAACTATAAGCATTTCAGAGGACTTTATCGCTAAGATTATAGATAACTATACTAATAACATGAGGTATAGCAAAATTCTCAAATAACTCCGATCCTAGCAGAAGGAACTAGGCAAGTAGTAGTTACTATTCGACGCTACTACTAAGGAAAATAGCACTAGAGCTACTAGAAGAGCCCTAAAATACTATTAAATAACTCCTTAGAGTCTATCGCTAGAAGGGCTTATCCTTTATATAGCTACGGATAGTACTTAGAGACTCTGCATTCCGCGTAAGTTAATACCTGTAATTCTCCGCCTTAATTATAACGAAAAATACTACTTTAGCGCGGACCGTATAATAGCAGAAATATCAACTTTTTAGTTTTATAATAAGAAGTTGCTCATATAACGATATATCGCCTACTATAACTAGTATAAAGAGAACTAAATCGACTGCTAAAAGCTACTAGGATAGCTATAACCTATCCCCGTCGTAGATATCCCTTATAATACTATTACTATAGACTTCATTACTAATATACCTAAGGTGCTATCCCACGGAAGTCCCTACGCCCTGCTAGGTTTCCCGGAGTTAGATATATTAGCAATAGTAATATATAAATTCTCAAAAAAGATAATCCTTCTCATAGGATATTCAACCTATAGAGCAAAAGAATAAGTAATAATCCTACTCTGCGTATTTTTCCTATTAGACTAGGGAATTCCACGTCATATTATTAGTAACCGGGATCCTAAGTTTATCTCTATAATATAATACGCGATATTTAATACCCTTAATATTAGGCTCCTCCTCTTAATAGCATACTACCCCTAGATAGATAGGTAGAGCAAAAGAATAAACTAGACTGCTGAGATTATAATATAGTTCTATATATCTAAATCCCCTAATATCCTATAGACCGACGTACTACCTGCCCTATAGTATAATCTTAATAACTCCCTATCTACTACGATTAGATAATTACTAAACGAGGTTATACTCGGATTTAAGCTACGAAGTATCCTTAATATAGTCGTGCAAACGAGCGCCCCAACTAAGAGCTTTACTATCCTCAGGGAGATATATTAGAAGGAGGCACTACTACTTATTAATATAGCGAACGCCTCGCATAAGGAGAGATATAATAACTACTATACTAATATAACTTTTAATAAAGAGGATAAAGTCTAGATATAACTTAGTAAAGGATTCCACTTACTAGGATAATATAATAATAAATAGACCTCTAGATAGATAGGACCCTTCTAAATTAAGCATATCATTAGTCCTCTCGCCTATGAGGTGGATATTCCTAAGTATTAGCAGGTTCACCTAATCCTCTCTATAGCCTAGCTATATAAGCTAGCCTAGGGAGAAGACCCGTTTAACCGCAAGACTCTACTACTAAAGCCTATTGAGGTTAATAGTAGTAAGGAGTAGGAACTTAATTATATTATTAAACGAAGAGTCTTATAGAGGAGTTATAAACCTACTATTAAATACCTTATCTAATAGAAGGGCTTTATAGCAAAAGACGATACCTAGGAATAAAGAGACTCCCTATTACCTAATATAAATAATATTATTAATAAGTATAACGCTAAATTCCCCCTTAACTAGGATACTAAAAGAGCTATAAGAAAGCGCATACCTTATGCATAACCGAACAGTTTTCCCATCCTTTTAATAAGATAACTATATATACCCTGAATTAATATTAGGATCGCAAATTTTCCCTTTATTATCGCTATTTTTACTATTAACTACTCTTTCCTTAATCTCTCTATCTTATATTAAAATAAATAGGAAGGAGCAGAGGGTACTAACTTTTATATATCTTCCTTATTAACCCCTATTATAAAAATTTTTTTCCTTCTATACCTTCCTTCTATTTACTATACCTGCCTACTTTTATTTAGGCATACCTATACTTTTTATTTATTTATTTCTCTCCTATATGCTAATTATTACTCGATAGACCTCTTATAATAAGTAATAATATTATCCTAACCTGCTAAATATAGCCTCCTAAACGCTAGCTTAACTAATACTACTATAATAATAGCTTCTAAAGGCAAGGAAGTTACTAATAACTACGAGGTCCTATCTTCTTACCTATTTAATAATAGTAGTAGCTAAGACGAGGGTGCTAACCCCTAGAATAACGAAGTGCTTAACCCCGTTTCCCTATGCTAAGGTAGTAATAACTAAGGTAGTAATAACTAAGTTAGTAACTATAGTATTAACCTTAGCACTCCGGTTAAGACTCGCAAGTCTGCTACTAAGAAGAAGAAGTCCTATAAGGACTATAAGAAGGGTAAATAAGCAGCTAAGAAGAACTTCTTCGCTATAGATACTAAGACCTAATACGAGGAGGTTATTAATAATAATGCTAATAACGTTTAGAATAACGATACCTAGGCTACTAAGCTAGCCCGCGTTATTACTAGCACCCTAGCTAAAACCGTAGCTACTACCCCTCGTAAGACTCCTAAGAAGGGCTGCCCTAGCCCTATAGCCTAGCGTTAGTAGATTGATGAGGCGAAGGCTTATATTAATAACGCCTTTCTATACTACCCTAATACTATCCTTATTAAGGAGATCGAGAAAATCCTTAATAATATTAAGCCTTCTAAGAATATATCTTCTAACCTCTACGTTAGATATATCTAGGATACCCTTAAGCGAGTATATAATACGTATATTAATAATAACGCTTATAGCGAGCTTCTCCCTAGCTACGCCTAGGTCCTCGTAGCATACTTTTATAATACCTATAGTTATACTAATAGAATTATTACTAGCAACCTTATTGCAATAAACTATATTAACCTCCTTTCTATCGCCCCGCTTATTAATATTAGTAATATTACTATTACGGACCCGTTAGCCCGCAAGGATGCTAAAAACGCTAAGGACCTCGCTAATAAGGCCGAGGGTAATATTAATACTATTATTAATAGCATCCGATAGGAAATCCTTCCTCGCCTCGATACTATAGAGACTAATATAGCTAATATAGATACTATTAATATTAACGCTATTAGCAAGCGTCTTACTAAACTTAAGAATAATAGCATATCTAAGTAGGCGGTTATTAATAAGATTCGCATAGCTATTAATATAGTTAAGACTAAGGAGATCGCAGGCTTTCGCGCTGAGATTGCAAACCTCTATACCATAATCGAGGGTCTCTAGCGTATTAGCAATAAGCAACTCGCGCTAAGCGACGCTAGTAATAATAGCGCTACTAAGCGCTAGCAGATATCTAAGTTCGATGCACTCCTCTGCTAGTGTGATAACTAATTAATAACGCTATAGTAATTTCTAGCGATTAGAATATAAAGAGGGAGAAAAGGGAATATTAAGCGTATATATCCTAGATTAATAGTAATAGCAATTAGGATAATTGCTTTTTAAAAAGGGGGCATATATTACACGCCTTTTAGTAATATAGTTAGCTATTACGTAGTATTCCACGTAACTACGGTTAGGCTTAACGCCTATCCTTTAAGTAGGAGACTTCTAGCAAATAAGCTTAGAAGGCTCGGCTATTATAGAATATATCACGAGATACCTATAATTACCTATTATACTATTTATTATTATTTATACTTGCATTGCTCTTTTCCTTGTTTCACTCGCAGTCTTAGCGACCCCTACTATAGCCCCAGGCTAGTAGGAAGACTGTGACAGAAAGCCTTTAATATTCGTCTAGAGCTCTGAGGATTATACCTAGATATCTATTATTAAGTATATCTTAGCGAATAGGTAAAGCTTACCCCTACTTATTATCTTTAAGGGTAAGACTATATAGTAGTAGTAGTTCCCCTAGGATCTTATAAACTTCGCTTTATAGTACTTTATATTATTAAAGAATAGATAGATATTAAATAGTATAGGTATTAAGTAGTATGAGGGGCTAGCCCGGGTTTGTTCAACTTAGGGGTGCCTCAATTATAGTAATCTAAGCTAAGGAAGGGAAGTTTTCTAGGAAGTTCCCCATGCGATAGAAAAGCAGATATAGGGCGAATATTAAGCGAGAGCGGTCGTTAAGGGCAGAATTCTTAGGGTCTATAGCACCGCCTAGATACTAGTAGTAGCATAGCCTATAATACGTACCCCCCCCTCCTCCTAGCCCTTATATAGGTTATAGGTTTAAGCATAAGCTAAGGGCTAGTCTAGAGCAATATTAATCCGGGCTACTAGCTGCTCTATACCCTATAAATAAATAATAATAATAATATAATTTTTTATACCCCTAGTTTGCTTTATCTTTTTTCCTCCTCCTATTAACCTATACTAGTATAAGTTAACTAATTAATTATAACGTTATTTTAGCTAATAAGTCGTCGTTTTAGTAGCGTTTTTAATATACTCTTAGTCTGCGTTAGTATAAGTTCGTTATATCTAAACCCCTATTAATTACTAACTCATATAGATCTAATTAATCTAATTTCCCTCGCTTCTATAATAGCACCCCCTATAAGTTATTATCCGCTCTTTCCTTATAGTTTTGCTATAATTAACCCTATATAGCCCCTCCCTAACTCTAATAAGGAGATAGAGTCTCCTCCTCCTATTAAGGGCCTACCCTCTAACTATTCTACCTCTGCTAGCCTCTCTAATTATAAGGAGACTACTTCTAATAACTTCGATCTTATAGACGATCCCCTCTATACCCTAGCTAGGTAGGAGCTATGCGAATACCTTAACTACTCCCTTCTAATATATCCTATTACCCGGGAGCCCCTTATAATATATTATCTTCTGCTTATTTAGCGTTCTTCTAATATTCTACTAGGGTCCTTACTTATACTAGCTCGTCTTTAGTAATATCCCCTAGGATAAGACCTAGGGACCTCTTTATAAGATCCCTTACCTAAAGTATATATCTACTATAGTTAAGGCTAAGAAGCTTAGTAATATTATAGCTTATTATAATATTATTAAGCGAGGTATACTATCCTATTACCCTTTAATTATTATAAAACTAACTATATTATAAGTAATATTATCTATTATATCTACTATTCTAATAAAGCTATTAAATCTGCTTATATTAATATAGGTATCGCTTCCCTGCTATTCCTTCTCTATAGAGCTAATATTCTACTAGAGCAACCCTAGCGTAGTTTACTACTAAGAGGAGTTTGCTTCTCTTAGCTAGGATTGCCTTACTTATTATAGCCTTAATAAGAAGACCTCAGTAAGACTCCGCTATTCCTATATTTTAGAGTTATTACTAATAGTTATAGCTCTCTATATAAATCGAGGCTTATATAGAGCTCCTTTATACTATTTCTATTTAGAACTACGAGGTCTATGCCTATATTATTATAAAGCGCGCTACTAAGGCTACTATTAAATCGGATACCTCCCTTATACCCTATACTAGTTCCCTAGCTACTCCTATCTTTATTAACTCTATTATTATTACTACCTTACTTTCCCTCCTAGTTAAGCTTAAGAAAATATAGCTATATTACCTCGCCTAAGCTTACTTAGATATAGCTAAGGTCTTTTATAAGGTTTATCTTATTCCCGCCTTTCTCTTATTCCTAATAGTCTAACCCCTTTTCTTAGCTTATTAATATTACTACTACTACTTATAAAGAGTAAGAGGAGTAAGAAGTTATCTTCCTATATTTATAATTTCTACTCGCTTATTATTCGCTTACCTTCTGCCTACCTAGAGCCTACCTAGGTCCTATTCTACCTCCTTATAGCCTTAAGCTATAATAGAGTCTCCTATTTCTATCTACTCCTTTAATTATAAATTGCCTAGCTACTATCCCTCTATCCTACTTCTACTTATTAACTACTACCTAGCTTATAGTATAGTATATTAGGGGTTATTATTATTCTTATCTACTAGGCTATACTTTTCTTTATACTTATCTACTGCTTAGTTATCTTAGAGCGATTATAGGGGCTCCTAGGTAAGCTAACTATATCCTATCTATTTAACTAATAACTCGCAATACCTACCCCTATCTATATACTTCTAGCATATAATTAGAATAGACTTAACTTCCCATTTATCCTCTCTATCTTTGAAAATCAGGGGTAGTTAGGGATTATTAACTTCTTAGCTTAGGAAGGGGTTATTTATAGCATAATATAGCAGGCTAATATAAACTCGGTTATAAACCTTACCTAGAACGTTTAACTCGACTATAGTTAATAAGATCACCCTAGTTACTTTATACTTTAGGTATAGCTAATCTAACTTCTTATAGGGTCTCTCTATATAGAGGTTAGCTAGTAATAGCTAGACCTTATCGCCTACTTTATAATATTCTACTAGTATCCTTTTACTATTTGCTAATTATTCTATAATCTATTAGGCTATAGCGATAGCTACTTAGGCTAACTCTATAATTAACTTCAGTTTACTAACGAACTTATTAGCAGCTAACTTATATAAGGTCGATAGCTCTAGCGCAGGCTATATTACTAGCACTAGGTTAATATAATATCTATAGGTAAAGAAGAATAGGCTTACTCCTATTATAGCTATATTATAGCTATTAATTGCTAGTTAAACGGAGGGTAAGTAAGCCTCCTAGTTATCCTAGGCGAAGTTAACTATTATCCGCAGGACTACCTAGATCTCTTAATTAAAACGTTCTATTACTCTATCTATCTATAGGTGAAAAGCAGTACTTAAATATTATTCGATCTTTATAAGTATGTAGAACTATTACTAGAACTAACTCGTCTAGTTACTACCCCTATTACTAATTATTAACTTTAGTATACTATAGAATTAGTAATAGTAGTTTATAAAGCGTTCTATATACCTTTCTATATCTATTAAAGGCATCCCTTCTAGGGTTATTATCTTAGAGAGCCTATTAACTATTACCTAGAGGTATCTCAACCCTATTTTCACTATATATAGGAGGTATTTAATAAAATCTATAGCAAGATCGCAATATAGCTATTTTACTACTAGTAAGGGTTAAAAAAGCTTGCGTTTCGCTTATTGCTAAATCGTTCTACGCCCGTAGCTATTATAGTTTCTTATAAACTAGCGGACTATAGAGGACTACCCTAGCTAGAAGTATTACTAGGCTAGGATAGCTAGGGTGTTATTCTAACTAGGGTAGCTTATTATTACTAAGTTATAATACTTCTCGATTAACTACGTTCGAAGCATATTCCAGGGGTAGTTTTTATCTATTAATCCTAGTACCTAGATCCAGTCTCTGAATATTAATTAGCTAAGGGTGTTAATACTATACTTAGTAATCTATAGTTTTAAGCCTAGCTAGGGAGGGAAGCTTTAATTACCCCTTTTTACTATAGAATAAGCCCCTTAGTATTAATTATCTTCTGCTTAAGCTTCGTTCTATATATATTAAAGGGCTAGATCTTTAAATACTACTATAGCAAGGGCTTTAACTATTGCTATCCTCTTTACCTTACTTAGGGTAGAGTTAGGGATTATTTATATTACCCTCTCTTTCTCTTCTTTATCCTCCTATCCTTTTAGGGCATCCTATTTATAGCACGAGAGCATATTAGATATAGCTACTAGGCAACTAGGTTAATATTCTAAGTAGAAATTATACCTTAATAACTACTCCGCTTAGTAACTTTAGTATTCTATTAGATATTACTTTTATATAAAGTATTCGAGGCCTTTATAGCTAGTAAGGACCTTAAACCTAGGGTAGCTTCTTAGCTTAGCATCCTATATATTCAAATAAGTAATTACTACTAATAGCTCCTTATTATAGATTAGGTAGTTCTATTAAGCAGGGGTTAGCCTCTATAAGTAGAAAGCAATTAGATAGCGCTATCCTTATATATCTTCTTGAGTTAACACCCCCCCTAAAGCGAACCCCGAGTAGTCTATTTTAATAGTAATTAGGGCTTATAGGTTGAAATAGTATAGTATTAGTATAATTTAGAAGTAGTATTTAAGCGCCTAGAATACATCTTCTTATTCCTTACTCTAGATAAATAGTGCTTCCTTCTTTATTAGGAGGGTAAGGGGCTCTATAACCCCTGAGTACTCTAATATAAATATTTAGTAGTAGTTAGCAAACCCTAGGAAACTTTGCAATCCTTTTACTAAAGTAGGCGCTTCTTATTTAATAATTACTTATGCTTTCTCTATCCTCGCTTACTTTTAGGATAAATCCTATATATTTTACTATTTTTATAGAGAACTTATACTTCGCTGGTTAAGGTTAAGACTAGCCTCTTAGAGGGCCTAGAGAGCCTTATATACCTTCTGCTTATAGTCTGCTCGGGAGCTACTACCATAAACTAATATATTATTAATATATATTATTACAAAGTTATTAAGGAACTCCTAGAGCGTGCTATTAATATATTATTAGAATATTATAGGGGCTCCGCTTAATCCGAATAGATAGAGTAGCTACTTGAAGAGCCTATATTAAATATAAAAGGCGGTCTTTTCCTAGTACTCTTCTACTATAAGAATCTTATAGAAGGCTGCTACTATATCTAGTTTAGTATACTACTTCGCTAAACTAACCCTCTAGAGGGTTTCTTAGATTAGGGGTAGGGAGTAGTAGTCTCGCTTTATAATTATATTTAATACTTAGTAGTTATAATAGAACTATAATCCTCCGCTAGGCTTCCTAATAAAAGTATAGGTATACTAGCTAGAGACTTACTTACCTAAATAAAGCTCTTATTAAGCAGGTTTATAAGTATCTTTTTTAATACTAATAACTCTTTTCTTAATATACTATAGAGGGGTCCCTAGGGTAAGGGTGCTTCTTAGCTAGAGGTATCGCGCTCGAGGTAGATTTTATAATCTATACTAGGATAAATTAGAGGTAGGGGGTATAACTTAGCTAGCTCGAAAAGCTCTATAAATTCATTATAAATATATTATAATAGTTTCTCTAAATAGTCTTCTGGTTTCTTTATATTAAGTACTTTCTTAATATCTCTTAAGCTTACTACTAATATTCCCGCTTCTAACCTAGATAGCTAACTCTTATTAACCCTCTAGTAGATTGCTATAAATAAGGTAGTATTAAGTTAGCAAGCTTCTTAGATCTCCCTTACTCTCTAGGGTTCTTCCTATCCTTAAAGGGTAATAATAACCCCTACCTTCTTATAATATACCTGCTTCTCTATTATATTATAAATAATATAGTTTTATTCTATCTATAGCTTCCCTAAGAAGAGGTTAGTATCTAGTCCTTTTATTATATAAGTAAAGAATTACTATATATAGCTTCTAATCTCAAGGTATAATATAGCTATGCCTTTCGCTATAGCTTAAGCTAAGTTATTAGCAAAGCCTTATAATTATTATACTTAGACTTAGAACGAGGAAGTGCAGGTAAACGTTGGTTTTAAAGTAACCCGTATAAGTAAGGGTTACTGAGGACTTTGTTGAGTGAATAAGGGTAATAGTAAAGTAAGGGGCTATATAGATAAAT
>JAOQIF010001473.1:0-16644 GCA_026260285.1 Colletotrichum sansevieriae
TTTTTGTTTGTTTTTGCATTGCTTAAAAGTCGGGCCCCCCCCCCCCCCCCCCCCCCTCCCCCTAGCCCTTATATAAGTTATAGGTTTGAGCACGGGCTAAGGGCTAGTCTAGAGCGATATTAATCCAGGCTGCTAGCTGCTCTACGCCCTATAAGTAATAATTATAATAATATAATTTTTCACGCCCCTAGTTTGCTTCCTCTTTTTTCCTCTTCCTATTAACCTATACTAGAATAAGTTAACTAATTAATTATAACGTTATTTTAGCTAATAGCTCGTCGTTTTAGTAGCGTTTTTAGCATGCTCTCGGTCTATATTAGTATAAGTTCGTTATATCTAAACCCCTATTAATTACTAACTCGCATAGATCTAATTAATCTAATTTCCCTTACCTCTATAATAGCACCCCCTATAAGTTACTACCCGCTCTTTCCCCTTGGTTTTATTATAATTAACCCTATATAGCCCCTCTCTAACTCTAATAAGGAGATAGAGTCTCCTCCTCCTATTAAGGGCCCGCCCTCTAACTGCTCTACCTCTGCTAGCCTCTCTAATTATAAAGAGGCTACCCCTAATAACTTCGATCTTATAGATAATCCCCTCTATACCTTAGCTAGCTAGGAGCTATGCGAGTACCTCGACCGCCCCCTTCCTATATATCCTATCACCCGGGAGCCCCTTATAATATATATTCTTCTACTTGCAATCTATCTCAACCGTAGTTAGGGCTTATAGGTTAAAGCAATATAATACTAGTGCGGTTTAGAAGTAGCATTTGAGCGCCTAGAACGCATCTTCTTATTCCTTACCCTAGATAAATAGCGCTCCCTTCTTTATTAGGAGGGTAAGGGGCTCTATAACCCCCGAGTACTCTAATATAAATACTTAGTAATAGTTAGCAAACCCTAAGAAACTTTGTAATCCTTTTACTAAAATAAGCGCTTCTTATTCGATAATTACTTATACTTTCTCTATATTATAAGCAATACCCTCGCTTACCTTTAGGATAAATTCTATATATTTTACTATTTTTATAGAAAACTCGTACTTTGCTAGGTCGAGGTTAAGACTAGCCTCTTAGAGGTCCTAGAGAACCTTATATACCTTCTGCTTATAGTCTACTGAGGAGCTACTACTATAGATTAATATATTATTAATATATACTATTATAAAGTTATTAAGGAACTCCTAGAGCGTGCTATTAATATATCGTTAGAACGTTATAGGGGCTCCGCTTAATCCGAATAGATAGACTAGCTACTCGAAAAGCCTATATTACGTATAAAAGGCGGTCTTTTCCTAGTACCCTTCTATTATATAAATCTTATAGAAGGCTGCTACTATATCTAGTTTAGTATATTACTTTGCTAAACTAACCCTCTAGAGGGTCTCTTAGATTAGGGGTAAGGGGTAGCAGTCTTGCTTAGTAATTATATTTAACGCTTAGTATTTATAATAGAACTATAATCCTCTACTAGGCTTCCTAACGAAAAGTACGGGTATACTAGTAGGAGACTTGCTTGCTTAAATAAAGCCCTTATTAAGTAGGTCTATAAGTATCTTTTTTAATACTAATAACTCCTCCCTAGATATACTATAGAGGGGTCCCTAGGGTAAGGGCGCCTCTTAGCTAGAGGTATTACGCTCGAGGTAGATTTCGTAATCTATACTAGGATAACTTAGGGGTAGGGGGTATAACTTAGCTAGCTCGAAAAGCTCTATAAATTCGTTATAAATATATTATAGTAATTTCTCTAAATACTCTTCTAGTTTCTTTACCTTAAGCGCTTTTTTAATATCCCTTAGGCTTACTACCCGTATTCCTACTTCTAGCCTAGATAGCTAGCTCTTACTAACCCTCTAGTAGATTACTACGAACGAGGTAGTATTAAGTTAGCAGGCTTCTTAGATCTCCCTTACTCTCTAGGGTTCTTTCTATACTTAAAGGGTAATAATAACCCCTGCCTTTCTATAGTATACCCACTTCTCTACTATATTATAAATAATATAGTTTTATTCTATATATAGCTTCCCTAAGAAGAAGTTAGCATCTAGTCCTTTTATTATATAAGCAAAGAGTCGCTATACGTAGCCTCTAATCTCAAGGTATAATATAGCTACGCCTTTTGCTATAGCTTAAGCCGAGTTATTAGCAAAGCCTTATAATTACTACGCTTAATAGTTAATATATAATAAATAGAGGCAGTAGGTATACTAGTAGTCTACTATTATATAGATATTATATCTGCAGTCTATTAAAGCGTTAATAGGAGTACCTTTATTAACTCTAACTACTAATATTATAAAAAGCTTGCTTATACTACGTTCTAATTAGAACTATTCCTAACTAGCCTGCTCTTCCTCTATTATCCCTAATATCTGATTTCGCACTAGGGTTATTCGTTTCCTAAGTTAAAAGGGTCCTCTTCGCCTTTAACCTCTCCTAAGTCTAAATATATTATTTCCTTAATAGCTTTTGCTACTCTAGGACTATCCTTTGACTTCTTAGCCTTCTAGTAATGCCTTTATAAGTAACCAATCTAGTTATACTTAAAATAGTAGTATATTTCTTTATTAGGACCTTTACCTATACCCTCGCGCGAGGTACGTACTAACCCCGTTATCCTAGTATCCCTATCTATATCTACTCTAGCAGGTAATGCTCTCAATCTGAAAGTTATAAGCTAGTATAAAGCATTAGGAATATAATGCAATCCCTCTAGCTTTTATATAATATCTTATATAAGGCTAATATATTTAGTATACTTATAGGGGGTTAGGTAGTTAACTAGATAGTCGAGGAGCTTATAAGATAATACCTTATATAGGTAGTCGATTTAGATACTATCTAGCTATATTATACCACCTACCTCTATAATAGCATATTCAAAGCGGGGTAGGAACGAGGTAAAGGCTTCGTTATACTTTATTTAAAGCTCTAAGAGTCTTCTAAGAGCCTTGCTTATAATATTAGGGTTGCTATAGGTATAGTCTAGGTATATTAAGAAGGTATCTAGCTTAAATAAGCTATTACTACCTCCTAAGCTATAGAAAGCTATAACCACTAGCTATACTTTAGGTTCTAGGCAGGAGTTAATAAGATACTAGGTCTCCTAATTACTTAGGTAGAAGTCCTAGTCTATCCTGACTTTATTATATATCTATTGCACCTATATAGCATACTTATTATAGTTTCCTCTAAACTTAGGGGGGTTAAGAAGGGGTTTTAATCGCTAAGCGCCCCCTACTTCCTAGGTAGTCTCTAGCTATAAGGATAGTATTAGTAACGCCGGGGCGTAGCTGCCTGCTATATCTCGCTAGAGCTCTATAGTCGGTTTGTTATTAAGCTACTATATAGTTATTAGGCTATTAAGCTAGTTACTAAGCTTATTAATTGCTATATAAATTGCTTTGAACGCTTCCTTACTTATTAGTAGTACTTCTAGACTAGCTGCTATAGGCATAGTAGGTTCTATTTCCTACCTACTATCTATTATATTATATAACTAGTAAGGCGGGCGTATAGAGAGAGAGCTTAGATATATAAGGAGCTAGCCTAGGTTTACTTAACTTAAGGGTGCCTTAATTATAATAATCTAAGCTAAGGAAGGGAAGTTTTCTAAGAAGTTCCCTATATAATAGAAAAGCAGATATAGGGCGAACGTTAAGCGAGAGTAGTTGTTAAGTGCAGAATCCTTAGGGTCTGCAGCACCGCCCAGACGCCAGCAGTAGCGTAGCCCGTAACATAAGCATGCTAAATAAATATTATTAATATAATATTTCTATATAAACTCGTTGGAGACGTGGCTTCTATAGCTATCTATAATAAGAAGACGCTTGGAACGTAGTCTCTTAGCCTCTAAGGCTATTCCAGGCAAGAATACCTTCTCTAGCTACTCGATACCTATATTATTTAATATCTATCCGTTCTTTAATAATATAAAGTACTATAAAGCGAAGTTTATAAGATCCTAGGGGAGCTACTGCTACTATATAGTCTTACCCTTAAAGATAACGAGTAGGAGCAAGCTTTGCCTATTCGCTAAGATATACTTAATAATAGATATCTAGGTGCGATCCTTAGAGCTCTAGATAAATATTAAAAGCTTTCTAGAATATCCTAGTACTAAATCGTTCCTCTATATCCCTTCTATAATTCCTATTTTATCTATATTCTATCAAAAGCTTATTAATATCTTCTTAACCTCTAGACGGTTAAGAATTGCAAAGAACTACTTAATATTATTAATAGTAACATCTTTAACGCATCGAGTATTAATCTTCTATACCTTGAGCGTCTTAATAGCTAGGTTTTAGCATAAGAAGCCCTCTATCTACTTCCTCCTAAGTAGCTATATATTACTAGTAGCGCGAAGGACGCGTTTAGTAAATATTTATATATATTAATAGCTAGGTATAAAGCCTAGGGAGCCTTGCGTAAGGACCTAAGTTATTAGAGCTAACTCCTGCTTTGTACTTAGGCGTTATTTGTATACTTTCGACTCGCGTTTCGATATAGCGCCTTTCAAATATCTATAAATAGTAGCATATAGTACCCCTTATTCTCTCGTAGCTGCGAGGATAGGCTAACCACCCCGCACGGCTGTAATAGCGCCGGCGAGGTCGTCGGGGGTATAACTAGGCATGCAAAGTAGCGTGGTATTTTTTTCGGATTTTATTTCAATCGTTATAGTAGCGAAAAACCTAGCTAACTAGGATGATATATATTATATAGCATGCAAGTTGCGCGACGCGACGCGTTATTGGTTGTAGGGGGATTTCGTTGCTTGGGGTGGGGTCTTACTTAGCTCAGGGAGTAGTAGGCACTCAACTAGTGTTCAGCTAATTATATAGCTAGACGTTTTCCTCCCTAAGCTAGTTAAGCATATTGAATAGTTGCTGGTTAGTCGGGGGTATAGCTACTAGCTAGGTTAGCGTAGTTATAGCAGGTCTAGCTGCAGGAGTGCCGGGGGCTGTGGGTATGCGTTAGTTATTATTAGTTGATATATCGTCTATATTATTAGTAGGTTTTATTAACTTACTAAATAGGAGCAACCAAAGTGTTATAGTTAGCTATCCGATAGTAGGGTCTGCTAATAGAAGCTAGGGATTGAGATATATTAATAGTATACTGGGGTTGTGGACTGGGTCGTAGGTCGTAGGCTATAGTAGATCGGTCTTTAGAGGCTAAGGGGATTAGTCTTAGACTTAATAAGTAATTCGTAGTGAAGGTAAGCTGAGAGTATCCTAAGGATAAATATAGAATTAATTGCTAAAGAACTATAGAAGTCTAACTATAAGCTAGGCTTAAGGTTATACTATATATAGGTCCTGAATAGTTTCCTTATTCTATTACTAATCGCTCCTTAGGTATTAGTAAGCGCTTAGTAATTATTAGTAAGCACTTAATTATTCTTACTAAGCGCTTAGTAGTCTATACTATCTGCTTAGTCTTATCTTATTATTACGTGATTTATACTATAGTTCTTCCGTTCCGAGTGAGTCCCTGCTATCCCCGTGATCCTATAGTATAGATATCCTATCCTAGCCGCCCGGCGCCCAAGTAGGTGGGTTAACTGTTACTCGTGCATAACGGGTCGTAACACTAAGGATAAGGTTTTAGTTAAGGAGATTATAATATAGCTTAATAATACTCTCCCTACTTACTTATATAATAAGACTTATATCTTTAAGTAGGCTACTTTTCTTAATAAGCTTACTAATATCCTAATAATATAGCATATATCCACGCTTCCTTCATAGGAGCCCTCGAAGGTTCAAGGTTCCTATATGCTTTATAATGCTTATTACTAAGCTTATTACTATCTTTAAGGTTATTAGTAGTAGCCCCACGCCTTAATCTAATTCTTATAAGAAAGTTAGTAATAACTTAGCAATAGCTTAGCAATACTAGGTTCATAGTAGCGAGGAGGATAAGTCCTTAGCTATAGAGGATAGCAACTCTAATAATACTATAGAGAGCAATAGTTAGGGTAGTAATAGCAGTATTACTAGCAATAACTAAGAGGAAGAGAGCGAGGATAATAATAATAATAACGAGGATAATAATAATAAAGAGGGTAATAGTAATAAGAATAAGTAGTAGTACTAGCGGAACTTCAGCGAACGTATAGTGGAATTCTATAGTAGTATAAGGTTAGATACCTATAGGGTTTGCATTGCTTTCATAAGGGGGGGGGTCTTCTCTGAGCGTTTCAGCTATCTTATAGTTAATTAACTTTTCTTATTATTCTATACTACTCGTTATCCTACTTATAATACGACTTATGCTACTATTTCTTAAATCTAGCGAGGATTTGCAAAGCGTTTATTAAGTATTCTTCAGGCTCCTAGGTGTTATATTCTACTAGCTAGCCTTTCTATTTAACTAAATATAGGGGGATTATTAGCACTTCCTTCTATAATATAATATCCTTAACTTCCTATTCTTTAGGGTCTTCTTTAAGGTCTAGGAGCTACCCCTTAGTAAGCTTTTAGCTATACTATAGCTTAAGTAGAGTAATAGAGAAGATATTATATGCTCTGCTATACTACTCTAGAAGTTATACTCTATAGGTATTAGAGCTTATAACCTCTATAACTAGCATAAGAATAAATCTTCGGGCGAGCTTTTGCTAACCTTTTGTGAAATAGAAGTTCTTTATTAAAAGTCTTATAATATCTCTAATATTATATAATTACGCTTTTCCTCTAGTATTTATATTCTTAGCTTATATCTCTATTATATATTGCTAATTCTTAGCTATTCTTTAGCAAACCTCTATTAGCTTCTTAAGCCTTTTATTAACCCCTTAGGTCCTAATCTCAATATTTAGCAAGTAGTAGTTAGCTATTTGAGGGTAATATCCTATAAGGGCCTCGAATAGGGATATACTAATAGTAGCATATTTATTATTATTATATAAAAATTCAGCTTTAACTAGTTATATTGCTTATTAGTTGCGCGAGCCTTTGCTAAACCTTATAAGATATATAGTTAAGGTTCAATATATTCTTTTAGTCTAGCTATCTATCTATAGATACTATATAGTAGAGATATGCCCTTTTATATGTCAAGCCTTAGTCTAGTCTCACTAGAACTAACTAGTAATTAGTTTATCTTAGTTACTAATAATAGCCTTAGGCGTGCTATACTAGCACTTAATCTCTTGATATAAGATCCTCGCTAAACCCGTAGCATCTGGTTGCTTAGTTATTACTAAGAACTATACTACCTTAGTTATCTAGTATATAAATACTAGAATTATATTATAAGTAACTCTATTATCTTAGCAACTTCTAGTAAGCTAGTTAAGAAGTCTAAAGAAATTAATTAGAATAGGTATACTAGTAGTTCTAGTCTTTATAGTAGCCTATATAGCTTATGCTATAGTATGCGCGCCCCTTAGTAGCGCGGGCACTTAGCGATATATCGCTATATATCCTCTATTAAATATAGCTAATAAAACTTTCGCAAGATTAGCTTAGCTATCTTATTTGCTCCTATATACCCTAATCTAGGTATATTATAGTAGTTCTTCAGGATTTTATAGTAGACGGATGCTTCTTCTAGGATAATAAGTCTTCTTCTAAACTAAAGGATATTATTCTTATTAACTTAGTATCCTTAGTATTCCCTAGCATCCTAGCGAACCTTAGCTATAATATCTCTATAGAAGTAGTCTTTAGCCTATAGTCCTCTAACTATCTATTTGAGATCCGCGCCTAGTTATAGTATATAAGCTGTTTTATCCTAAATAAGCTCCCTTATTATAGCTAGGATATACTATTCTAGTATAGTAACCCTAGCTCCCCCTGAGTCCTCTAGCCTATTGCTATTCTCTTGTGGAGCAGTTAGCATAGCACCTGTATATGCTTTTATATAAGTAATAGCGCTAATATATATACTTATATATAGTAGCTTATTAGTACCTATCGTGGGGTAGTGCTAACTTAAGGGTGAGGATCCGTTAACCTTAGAGCTAGCCCTCTAGCAAGGTTCTTATATACTTCACTAGATAGCTTAGATATAGGTTCTCATAATAGCTATAGTTCCTTTAAGCTTAGTAATATCCTAGCGATCTATTACTAAAAGCTAGCTAATAAGCCTAAGTTTCTTTCTAAGGGTAGGAAGTATATTATCTACCTTAGTATCTTCTACTATATAGTTAGGGCGTTAGAATAGTCTATCTATTAGATTAATAACCCCTAACCTATGCTAGATTTTAAAGTTAAATAGTAATAAGTAGTAAACCTATTGCATAAGTCTTCTATAAATATCCTATATAGGTATAGCAAGCACTCCTTTTAGCGCTATATAGTCTATAAGCACTATGAATTTCTCAGGGAGTCCTTATAGGTACTATGCCTAGTAATCTAAACTTTCTATAATAGCAAGGAGTTCCTATTGCCCTATAGCCTAGCGCCTCTCTATATCTAAGAGTTTCCTTAACTAGAAGGCTACTAGGTGCTAGACTATGCTATGCTTCTGCAAGAGCACGCTAGATACTACCTATATAGATATATTAGTCTTAACCCTAGTTTCTAATACTAGGTTATAGTATCTTAATATTAGAGCTTTAGTAAATACTCTCTAAAGTATCTCAAATATAGTCTATATCTCCCCTCTCTAGGCAAAGGCTCCTAACCTTATGCTATTCTAGCTTCCCTTAAGCGCGCTATTTATAGGGGCTATAATATACGAATATCTTATAACAAGCTTGCGGTAGAAGTTATAGAAGCTAAGGAATACTTAGATATCTCTAAATAACTTTAGTACTAGCTATTTAGTAACTACTTAGACTATATCTAGGTCTATCCTAATGCTATCTTTAGTAATATAGAACCCTAGGAAATCCACTTCTATCTAGTAGAAGTTATACTTCTATAGTTTTATAAATAGCTTAGTAGCCCTTAGGTAGCATAGGATAGTATAGAGGTCCTTAGTATACTTTTCCCTTATATCTAAGTAGATTAGAATATTATCTAGGTATATAATATAGCAGGTATCTAAGAGGGTAGCGAGTATTTAATAAATATATGCCTAAAGAGTTGCTAGGGCGTTCATAAGCCTAAATAGTATTACCATATACTTAAAGTACCTATATCGCATTCTAAACGCTATTTTCTACCTATTTACTTTATTAATTATAATTTAGAAGTATACCTCGCTTGAGTTAATCTTAGAAATAAACCTTGCTCTAGCGAGTTTATCTAGAAGCTTGCTAATTAATAGCAGAGGGTAATGGTTTTTTATTATAATTTTATTTAGTCCTCTATAGTATATATATAGTTATAGGCTTCTATCCTTCTTAAGTATGAATAGCACTAGTGCTCCCGCGGAGCTAGTTAAGCAGCATATATAGCCTGCTGCCTCTATATCCTAAATATACTTAGCGAGCGTTTATAACTGCTCTACTAATATAGGGTATATAGGTCCATATGGGGGTTCCTTACTAGTTTTTAGTTCGATATAATATACTACTCCCTTTAGCTTTAGAACTTTCTTTATATTCTCCTTATTAAAAATATTAATAAAGTCTTAAAGTTCCCTAGGAATCTTCTTCTCCTGCTTATTATCTAGCGAATCTTTGCCTAAGGTCTCTATATCCTTATTATTAGGGCTTATAGCGCTTATTAGATATATAATATAAGCTTATTAGCTATATTCTATAATCTCTTGGATAATTACTTCTAGCTTAGCGAGCGAGAGGGGTTTATATAACTAGGTATATATATAGGTATCTATATAGATACCTTCCTATCCTATTAAGTTATTAGATAGAAGGATATCTCCTGCTCCTTTAGGGCGAGGGCTTATAATAAAAGCCTAGCAAATCTTCTATAGGTAACCCTAACTATCTATAAGGATGAGTATAAGCTAGTAGACCTTGCCTATAAGCATAGGCTTTCCCTAGAAATCTACTAATTTAGGGGCTATAATACTAGTAGGCTCCTTTAGTTAGAGCCTCTTAATAAGATCTTCTTATATAATATCTACTACTACGTAAGTATCTATATTAACCTCTAGTTTAAGTTCGCTAGATGCTTAGAGCGCTAATACCTATCCTTTAATAGTCTATTCTACTAGAACTGAGGTGATTTCTAGCGTAGTGCCCCTTAGGGTTTTATCTATGCCTACTTATTTCCTAAGTCTTTAGTATTAGTTATATAGGGTGCTATAATTATACTTATCTAGCCCTATCTTAGTTTTAGGTTCTAGTTACTACCTATTAGCTACGCACGGGGTTTAGTATAGTTAGAGGAGATATAGCTATACTTCTTATAGTTATAGCAATAGGGTCCTAGGAGTTAGAGGATATACTACTAGCGCTAGGTATTGCGCGGGTATCTGCTAAGTAGTTATTCTAGGATAGGGTCTCTAAGTAGCAGTCCCTTAGGTCTATTAACCTAAGGGGTTATAAGCTGCTCTTATAAGGGTAGTCTAGAGAGCCTAAGTATAGTTACTTATGCAACTTAGAATAGCTAATAGATGTTCCTATGCATCTCCCTTTTATAATCTCCTATAATCTCTATATATATAGGGTAATATATATATATTAGTATAGTTAATATCTTACTTAAAGAGTTTATCCTTTAGGGTCCTAATAAGGCCCTAAAACAAGGCTTGCACTATTATATTACTTATGCTCAGCTTGCTAAGTGCTTAGTTAATAGACTCCTATTAAGCCTAATATATACTTAGTTTCTTATTATCCTCCTAATAGCACTATCTCAAAATATTATAGTAGTTCTACTCTTAGAGCTTAGGCGTGATATACTACTATCTTATGAAAATTCTAAAGTCTTCCTATTTAGGGTTAACCTAGTTCCCTAACCTATCTATGAGTATTTACTAATAATTCTGCTATTCTATTTATAGGGTATGCTCTATTATACTTAAAGCCTACTAGATATACTAGCTATTAGAGCAGCTAGGGCGGTACTTATAAGCCTCTTTAACTATAATAAGCTAATCTTCCCTTATTATACTAGTAGATTTGCTAGTAAAGCGCGCTATATTATAATTTAGGGGTTTTTTATAAACCTTAGGCGATTGCTTAGCAGGAGCTTAGTTGCTTAATATAGTAGTAATTAGCTTATACTAGTTAGCTATTATAGTTATGATCTATTATATTAGCACTTAGCTAGTTGCTTTATCTAGCCCTCTAGCTTGGGCTAGCCTATTAGCTATAGCTATAGATATATAGCCCGTTAGCCTATCTAGTCTATAGGAAGGGGTCTTATATTCCATATTTTCCTATATATGCTTATTATCTATATAGCGAGCATTTAGCATAAGTAGCCTATTCTCTTTAGGGCCCCTAGCCTCGCTTAAAGCATAGCTTCTTACCTCCCCTTATTAGCTTGCGTTATCCTCTAATTACTCGCTAGGGTTAGTTTCCTTATATAGGTTTATATAAGCTATTTCGCTCTACTCTTAGTAAATATTAGGCATAGGTTCTTTAGCCTAATTAGTAGGTATTACCTAGGTATATAGTGCTATTATTATTACTAACCTTCCTAAAGCAGGGTAGAAGCAAAAGAATTATAAATATATTAAGAGGCTAAGAGCTATAATTAGATTAAACTAATAGCAGAAGCACCTAAAAGGTAAGATTAGTATTATATATTACTTTTGCTTACTTCTTCTAAGATCCTTTATTTCTAGCCTTTAGTAAGTATTTGCTAAGTCTTTGCTATAAGGGTTCTATACCCTAGACCTATAGGCCTCTCTACCCTTTCAGCCTAGGCTAGCCGAGGCGTCTCCAGCTTCTCCAGTCTGGGTATCCAGTCCCTTACACTATTAAACTTAAAGAGTAATAGGGTTCTAAGTTTAGTACTTCTTTGAATCTTTAATAGATAAGGAGTATTATTAATAATAGGAACGAATAGTAAATTACCTATGTATATATACCCTCTATATTTTAAGCTAAGTCGAAGGGACTTTTTTTTACTAATTGTATATTGATTTAGATAATTAAGTAATTATATAATATAATAGTTATATTCCTAGTAGTATATATATTATAGACCTTTAAAGGGACTTTTAAATAGATTTATGAAGGAATTTAAATATTATTACATAATATAATCTAGATATATAATTCCAAGTTTAAGACGTTAAGCCTATTAGGTATATTAAAGTCCTACCCTATAAGCAAACTAGTATCTAAATATAGGACTAACTATATACCTATATAAAGCTTAGCAGTTATTATATACCTATTAGGCTATTATCCTTATATAAGAATTAAGAGGGTTACCTAAGTAATAATCTTAAGGCTTCTAATACTTTAAAGCTTAAATACCTTAGGTTCTCGCGAGAGGGTATAAAACTATTATAAGTAAACTTTACTTATAACTAAATAGTTAGCGCTAGTATTAGTATAGATTATAATTAGTAGTCCATGATAATAGCCTTAAACAATAGTTTATATATATATATATATATATATATATTAGTATAAATATATAACTATATAACGCTATAGCTTAATAGGACTAATAATTATTATATTTAGCTAAGGGGATAGAAGGGTCTAATATAAGAGGATACTATTAAAGTTAGTATATAGCTTAATATTATAAAGGTATATTTCATAAGGGTAGATTCCTAGATCATTAAGGAGCAAATTCTAGAATAAATTAATATTAAGAATAGGGTACTTATACTTATATCTAGGGATATACCCTAGAGGGTATTTATGGTAATAGGTAAATTAAGTAACTAGGTTAATATACCTTGGATTATTATCTTCCTATTCCTCTTAGTTATCTTTATTACTAATACTAATTACTAAATCTCTTTTATATAAATCTAAGTCCTTATTAGCTATATTATACTAAATATAGTTAAAGTAACTCTTATTTAATAAAGAATATACTTACTCTTCTATTAGTTTAGGGTTAGTCTCCTTTAATATATATACTAAAGGGTACCTAAGTAGTTAAGGATACTAAATATTTTAACTAGGCTTATTATATTAGTATTTAGGCCTTTATTATTAATTAAATTAAATATCCTTATAAGAGGAACTTAATAAGGGTTTAGTAGTAACATTAGTAGCCTACTTTATAAGCCTTAGTAATAATAAACTATCTTCTATAAGCTTATAATAAACGTATTATAATTTATCTTATTAGTTAGCTAGGGAATACTAATAACTAGCTCTTTACCTATTTTATTACATATAATAGTTAATACCTTAGATTTACTCTCTTTAGTATCCTTATAAAGTTAAGTAACCTTAGTTATCTAGTATTAAATATTATATTATTTATATAAATTATATAGTGTATACCTCTGCTTTATTAAATATGCTTTAGTAACGTTATATAATAAATCATAATATTTAAGTGGTAAGTCTTTCTAATAATATAACCTATAATTAGGGTCCTTAAGTTCTACCTTCTTATCTAATATTAAGTTAGTATAATACTAATCCGAGGTATACCTTAATAGGGTTTAGTAGAGGGAAAGGGCGGCTATAGCTAGGTTCCTATCGTCCAACTTAATATAGCTATTAATAGTATTAATAAAATAGTATATATTTTAATAGATAGTTTTCAGACTACTATTAATATATATATTATTAACTTCGTTATTATATAAAAGCGGATTAAATAGCCTAATTATATTAGTCTTAAAGCGAGGAGTGCTATATCTAGGTTCTTTAGGTAGTATACTAGCTATTATATATACTATCCCTTTCTTATCTATTAAGAGAAGGAGTAAGAGAAAGTTATAGCTAACTAGGAACCTATTAGAGATAGCTATTAGCTTAATAATATCTCTTAGTTTAGCTAGTAGTTAATAGTAATAGTTATCTTAGCTATTATTACTACTAGTACTAGAGCTACCTCCTTTATTATTCTAGCTATTAGGGTTATTATTACTACCTCTATTCTCAGGGTTACTAGGTAGTATGAGTAGTAGTAAAAGAGTATCCTTCTTAGGTTTAATATCCTAACTACATCTTTTATTTTATTAAAGCTTAATAATCTAGCTTTAGTTTGTTATTACCCTATCTTATTATAATACTTACCTTAGCTATAAATACTAAAGTAGCTCTAACTATTACTTAACTCAGGTATAAAAAAGCTATAAGAATAGGTATATAAGTAGCAAAGGGACTAAAAGGCAGCCTAAATAGTAGACATTAATAGGCTGGTTTTGATTGTGATAAAAGCTAATAGATTTAAGCATAAGAAGGCATTTTCCCTAGAATAAATTAATTGAGAAATCGTTAATATTTAGTTATACTATTTGTAAGTTAGAAATCCTACCCTCGATAAGTGAGGGGTAGGATATTCTAAAACGTAGCTACTAAGTAACTAAATATTAAGCTTATTTAGTAGAATCGTGCTCGGATCACTACGTGGTCCGTGCACTATTTTCTATATATTTATTGCTATAAGTATATTTTTTATATATATATATAAATATATAACGTAGTTAATAAACGAGCTAGCCGGACAAGCGAGCTAGCTACCCAACTGCGTTTAACCTATATTCTACCTCTTAACTTATATAATAGTATAATGCCATAATAATATCACAAAAGAAGGATACTTAATTAAACCAAGCCCTTTAGGCTATTTAGAAAACCCCTAATCTCAGTATCTAAGCTATTATAAAGATCTACTCTATCCCTCGCTTAACCCTTAATATATAAATCAAAGGAATCTTATTATGATATAATATAATACCTAATTCACGAAGTTTAACTATACTTAAAGAAGAGAAGCTAGTTAAGTATATTCTAAATTTAGATTCCTAATTATTTCCTCCCTATATTAATAGTATAAAAGATATAGCTAATTAACTACGCGCTAATCATAACGCGCTACTAGTTAGGAAGCGCTAGGCTTTAAACTTCGTTAAGTAATACCTATAGATCTAAACGCGATTTCTTTAAAGTATAACTATAAGAGGGCTTAATATAAAGATCTGGATATAATAAACATATAGTTTCAACTTATAGCAAGTATAATTACAAAATATAGCATTATCGAGTCTAATATTTATAAATTTCATAATACTAGCTTCATAATAAGCTAGATTATAAATAGAATAGTTATTATAAGTATAGAAAGGAATTTAAATATAAAAGTAATATAGCCTAGTAATTATAAATAGCTTATAGTTATTTAGGCTATTAGCTCGTTAGGCTATAGTATCCCGCTATATATTGTTATTATAAGCTAATATTACCTCTCTACCTAGTATATTGAATCTAGCCTCCTATATAACTAGGTTATTATAATATCTAAAAATATATAGATAATGGATAATAGAGGCCTAGATTAGCTCTAGTATTTTAACTAGTATATAAAACTATATATAAGTAGTAGTTATTACCTCCTTATTATTAATAGGTATAAAAGTTATTATACTACTAACTTCGAGATATATTACAAAGAAAATAATATTATTATACTCTATATACTAGCTTATTTATCTTATCTACTTCAGCCTTTGAATATTAGGTATTTTAAGCTACTAAAGAAGGCTTATAGCTAAGACATTAAAGAAAAGATATAATAGGGTAATACCTATATTATAAAAGAGGACTTCTTCCCCATATTTTATAGAGTATTTATATAAGTAATTATAGAAAGAAATATCTAATGAGAATCTAAAGGGGCTAGGCTTATACCTTTCGGTATAGAGAGTCTACTATCTAAGCTTAATATAAAGTTATATACTCTAATGCCTCTAGGATCCCTACTAATAATACCCCTAGCCTAGACTTCCTAAATACTAAATAACCTAACTAAGGTAGCTTCTTAGTCTGAATTTGTTAAAAAGAGGATCTCTTATTATTAAAATAGCTATCTAACTTTAATTATTAAAGCTATAGAATATCTATTAAAGAGAGCATAGGGATTTATATACTCAATTACTTTATTAAGATTTTAAAATAAAATCCTTTAAGAGGAGAATAACTTACTTAGCTAACGCTAGAGAGCTAAGACAGCTGAGCTTAGATAAGGATGGAGTCCTATTGTAGCTAAAGTAGAGGATATTTAGTTATAGAGAGAGGTAATAACTTAAATTAAAAAGAAAATATATTAGAATAGTAGTTACTAACTAAGTACTAAGACGGGCTAATAATAATATAATATCTATAGGAATACTAGTTATAATATATAGATATATTAGTTTATTAAAGAAACGTCCAATAAAGGGGTTTCTAAGTAGTCCTAACTAAGATACCTTTCTTAGTACTACTTATTAGTTATAAATATAATATAGTTATAGTTAGGTAGCTAGCTCGCCTATCTAGCTAGCTCGCTTATTAACCACGTTATAAGTTTATTAATATTAATAGGATTTATATAGATTCTTAAAGTATTTATTCCCTAAAGGAAATATTATTATGGTTATTATTTTATGTTTTATAGTTATTAAACTGTTATTAAAGAGATATTATATAGGTATATAACTATATATATTACAGTTATTTATTAAGGTTTATTCAAACTTTATAATATTGAAATAGAAATATTAAGATATACCTTCGGTATTCTTATACCCCCCCTTTAATTATATATCTATTCATATATAGCTTATTATATTATATTATATTATATTATATTATATTATATTATATTATATTATATTATATTATATTATAT
>JAOQIF010001474.1:0-16636 GCA_026260285.1 Colletotrichum sansevieriae
AGCCTAAGCTAGAGGGCTAGATAAAGCAACTAGCTAAGTGCTAATATAATAGATTATAACTATAATAGCTAACTAATAGGAGCTAATTGCTACTATATTAAGCAACCGAGCTCCCGCTAAGTAATTGCTAAAGGTTTATAAAAAACCCCTGAATTATAATATAGCGCGCCTTACTAGTAAATCTATTAGTATAATAAGAGAAGATTAGCTCGTTATAGTTAAAGAGGCTTATAAGCACCGCCCTAGCTGCTCTAATAGCTAGTATATCTAGTAGGCTTTAAGTATAATAGAGTATACCCTATAAATAGAATAGCGGAATTATTAGCAAACGCTTATAGACGAGTCGGGAAACTAAATAGACCCTAAATAGGAAGACTTTAGAATCTTTATAAGAGAGTAGCATATTATACCTGAGCTCTAAGAATAGAACTACTATAATACTCTAAGACGGTGCTGCTAGAAAGACGATAAGAAACTAATTATATACTAAGCTTAATAGGAGTTTATTAACCGAGTACTTAGCAAGCTGAGCACTAGTAATATAAAAGCGTACGCCTTCTTTTAGGGCCTTATTAGGACCCTAAAGGATAAACTCTTTAAGCAGGATATTAACTATACTAATATATATACTATCGCCTTATATATATAGAGATTATAGGAGATTATAGAAGGGAGATACGGGGGAATATCCGCTAGCCGTTCTAAGTTATATAAGCAGCTATACTTAGGCTCTCTAGACTGCTCTTATAAGAGTAGCTTATAACCCCCTAGGTTAATAGACTTAAGGGATCGCTACCTAGAGACCCTATCCCGGAATAACTACTTAGCAGACGCTCGCATAACGCCTAGCGCTAGTAGTATATCTACTAACTCCCGGGGACCCTAATACTATAACTATAAGAAGTATAGCTATATCTCCCCTAACTATACTAAACCCCGTATGCAGCTAATAGGTAGTAATTAGAACCTAAACCTAAGGCAGGGCGGGATAAGTATAATTATAATACCTAGTATAACTAATGCTAAAGACTTAGGAAACGAGTAGGTATAGATATAACCCCGAGGGGTACTACGCTAGAAATCACTTTAGTTCTAGTAGGATAGACTATTAAGGGATAGGTATTAGCACTCCGAGTATCTAGCAAAGTTAAACTAGAGGTTAATATAGATACTTATATAGTAGTAGATATTATATAAGAAGACCTCGTTAAGAAGCTCTAACTAAAGGAGGCTACTAGTATTATAGCCCCTAAATTAGTAGATTTCTAGGGAAGGCTTATGCCTATAGGTAAGGTCTACTAGCTTATATTCTTCCTTATAGATAGTTAGGGTTACCTATAGAAGATTTACTAGGCTTTTATTATAAGCCCTCGCCCTGAAGGAGCGGGAGATATCCTTCTATCTAATAACTTAATAGGATAGGAAGGTATCTATATAAATACCTATATATATACCTAGTTATATAAACCCCTCTTGCTCGCTAAGCTAGAAGCAATTATCCAAGAGATTATAGAGAATAGCTAATAGGCTTATATTATATATCTAATAGGTGCTATAAACCCTAATAAGAAGGATATAGAGTCTTTAGGCAAATACTCGCTAGATAATAAGCAAGAGAAGAAGATTCCTAGGGAACTTAAAAACTTTACTAACGTTTTTAATAAGGAGAATATAAAGAAAGTTCCAAGGCTAAAGGGAGTAGTATACTATATCGAACTAAAACCTAGCAAGGAACCCCCGTATAAACCGATATACCTTATATTAGTAGAGCAGTTATAAACGCTCGCTAAGTATATCTAGGATATAGAGGCAGCAGGCTATATATACTACTTAACTAGCTCTATAGGAGCACTAGTATTATTCGTGCCTAAGAAGGATAAAAGCCTATAACTATATATAGACTATAAGGGATTAAATAAAATTATAATAAAGAACTATTATCCTCTACTACTAATTAGCAAGCTTCTAGATAGGCTCGCCGGAGCGAAGTTCATTTCAAAGATCGACTTAAGCGAGGTATACTACTAAATTATAATTAATAAAGTAGATAGGTAGAAAATAGCATTTAGAACGCGATATAGTTACTTTAAGTATATTATAATACTATTTAAGCTTATAAATACCCTAGTAACTTTTTAGGTATATATTTACTAAATACTCGCTAACCTTCTAGATACCTGCTATATTATATACCTAGATAATATTCTAATCTACTTAGATATAAGGGAATAGCATACTAAGGACCTCTATACTATCCTATGCTACCTAAGGGCTGCTGAACTATTTATAAAACTAAAGAAGTGCGACTTCTATTAGATAGAAGTAGATTTCCTAGGGTTCTATATTACTTAAGATAGCATTAGAATAGACCTAGATAGAGTCCGAGTAGTTGCTAAATAGCTAGTACCTAAGTCTTTTAGAGATATCTAAGTATTCCTTAGTTTCTATAACTTTTATTATAAGTTTATTATAAGATATTCTCATATTATAGCCCCTATAACTAGCATACTTAAGGGAAGCTAGAATAGCACGAAGTCAGGAGCCTTTGCCTAGATAGGGGAGATATAGACCGTATTTAAGATACTTCGGAAAGCATTCGCTAAAGCCCTAATACTAAGATACTATAACCTAATATTAGAAACCAGGGTTAAGACTAATATATCTACTCAGGTAGCATCTAGTATGCTTTTATAGAAGCATAGCATAGTTTAATACCTAGTAGCCTTCTAGTTAAGGAAGCTCTTAGATATAGAGAGGCGCTAGGCTATAGGGCAATAGGAACTCCTTACTATTATAGAAAGTTTAGATTACTAGGCGTAATATCTATAAGGACTCCCTGAGAAATTTATAGTACTTATAAACTATATAGCGCTAAAAGGAGTACTCGCTATACCTACGCGGGATATTTGCAGAAGACTCGCGCGATAGGTCTACTACTTATTAGCATTTAACTTTGAAATCTAGTATAGGTTAGGGGTTATTAACCTAGTAGATAGACTATTATAACGCCCTAATTATATAGTAGAAGATACTAAGGTAGATAATATACTTCCTACCCTTAGAAAGAAACTTAGGCTTATTAGCTAGCTTTTAGTAAATATTTGCTAGTATATTACTAAGCTTAAAAGAACTATAGTAGTTATAAGAACTTATACCCGAGCTATCTAGCGAAGCATATAAGAACCTTATTAGAGGGCTAGCTCTAAGGTTAAGGGATCCTCACCCTTAAGTTAGCACTACCCTATAATAGGTACTAATAAGCTACTATATATAAGTATATATATTAGCGCTATCACCCGTACGAAAGCATATATAGGTGCTATGCTAACTGCTCTACGAGAGAATAGCAATAGGCTAGAGGACTTAGGGGGAGCTGGGGTTACTATACTAGAATAGTATATCCTACGTGCTATAATAAGGGAGCTTATTTAGGATAAAACAGCTTATATACTATAACTAGGCGCGGATCTCGAATAGATAGTTAGAGGATTATAAGCTAAAGACCCCTTCTATAGAGATATTATAGCTAAGGTTTGCTAGGATACTAGGGAATACTAAGGATACCGAGTTAATAAGAATAATATCCTTTAGTTCAAAAGAAGACTTATTATCCCAGAAGAGGGATCCCTCTGCTATAAAATCCTAAAAAACTATTATAATATATCTAGATTAGGGTATATAGGAGCAAATAAGATAGCTAAGCTTATCCTATAAAAGTTTTATTAGCTATATTTAATAGAGGATATATAGCGATATATCGCTAAGTGCCCGCGCTACTAAGGGGTATGCATACTATAGCATAAGCTATACAGGCTATTATAAATACTAGAACTACTAGCATACCTATTCTAATAGATTTCCTTAGACTTCTTAACTAGCTTACTAGAAAGTTGCTAAGATAATGGAGTTACTTATAACGTAATCCTAGTAATTATATATTAGATAACTAAAGTAGTATAGTTCTTAGCGATAACTAAGCGACTAGATGCTGCAGGTTTAGCGAAGATCTTATACTAAGAGATCGAGTGCTAATATAGCACGCTAGAAGTTATTATTAGTAACTAAGATAAACTAATCACTAGCTAGTTCTAGCGAGACTAGACCAAGGCCTGAGATATAGAAGGGCGCATCTCTACTGCGTAGCATCTATAGATAGATAGCTAGACCGAAAGAATATACTAGACCCTAACTATATATCTTATAAAGTTTAGCAAAGGGTCGCGCGACTAATAGGCAATATAACTAGTTAAGGCTAAATTTTTATATAATAATAGCAAATATACTACTATTAGCATATCCCTATTTAAGGCCCTTATAGGATACTACCCTTAAATAGTTAACTACTACTTGCTAAATATAGAGATTAGGACTTAAGGGGTTAATAAAAGGCTTAAGAAGCTAATAGAGGTTTGCTAAAGAATAGCTAAGACTTAGCGATATATAACTAAAGTATAAGCTAAGAATATAAATACTAGAAGAAAAGCGTAATTATATTATATTAGAGATATTATAGGACTCTTAACGAAGAACTTCCATTTCGCAAAAAGTTAGCAAAAGCTCGCCCCAAGATTTATTCCTATGCTAGTTATAGAAGTTATAAGCCCTAATACCTATAGAGTGCAACTCCTGGAGAAGTATAGCAAAGCATATAATATCTTCTCTATTACTCTACTTAAGCTATAGTATAGCTAAAAGCTTGCTAAGGGGTAGCTCCTAGACCTTAAAGAAGACCCTAAGGAATAGGAAGTCGAGGATATTATATTATAGAGGGAAGTACTAATAGGCCCCCTATATTTAGTTAAATAGAAAGGCTAGCTAGTAGAATATAATACCTAGGAGCCTAAAGAATACTTAGCGAACGCTTCGCAAATCCTAGCTAGATTTAAGAAATAGTAGTGCAAATCGCATTATAAGTGGGATAATAAGTAGTATAGATTAATAAGAAAAGTTAATTAACTATAAGATAGCTAAAACGCTAAAGAGAAGACCCCCCCTATAAAGAATAATGCAACCCTATAGGTATCTAACCTTATATTACTATAGAAGTCTACTATACCCTCGCTAAAGTTCCGCTAGTACTACTACTCCTTATCGTTATTATTACCCTCGTTATTATTATTATTACTATCACTCTCCTCCTTAGAGCTCTTGCTAATAGTATTACTATTACTACTCTAACTATTACTCTCTATAGCTTTATTAGAGTTGCTATCCTCTATAGCAGAGGACTTATCCTCCTCGCTATTATAAACCTAGTATTACTAAGCTGCTGCTGAGGTATTACTAACCTTCTTCTAAGAATTTAGTCGAGGCGCGGGATTACTACTAATAACTTTAAAGATAGCAATAGGAGCTTAGTAGTAAGTATTGCAAAGTATATAGGAACCTTAGACCTTTAAAAGCTCTTATAAAGGAAGCGTAGATATATAGATATCGCTCTTTAAAAGCTATATTATTAGGATATTAATAAGCTTATTAAAAAAGGTAGCTTATTTAAAGATATAGGTCTTATCGCACAAGTAAGTAGGGAGAGTATCGTCGAGCTATATTATAATCTCCTTAACTAGAACCTTATCCTTAGCCTAGCGAGCTACTTATAAATATATATCAGATTAATAAAAGGGCGAGACTAACTATAAGGTAAAACCTACCTTAAGCAAAACCTATAGATACGCCTAGGTATATAAAGCTATACTCTCCTCGATACTTATAGCGAGGAGCTAGTTCTTATAGTTCTTAGAACTAGGCTTAAGACTAGCAGGGTTTACTAACTAGTTATAAAGGTATTAGAGGAGCTCCTGCCCCTACTCTATAGCTATAAAGATATAGAAGATCTCGCGCTATCGATATTAACTAGTAGCAATCGCGCGGATATAACGCTTAACCTAGTTCTAATAGAAACGAGTAGTACTAATAAGATAAGTAGGAATCTAGAAATAGGAAAAGTTAGCCTATACCTCTACTAAATAGTTGCTAAACTCACCCTATAGCACTTAATACCGCGAACCTAGCATAACTCGTATATATAATCACTATTATAGCAATAAGTATAAACGACCTAGGCATTCTTAGGGAGCTATAGGGCGTAACTAACGCAGGGTTTACTACTACCCGCCTAATTACGCTAATAGTTACTACTACTAAGTTTAGCCTCGGTAGGGCTATACTTAGCGAGGAGTTAGCTAATAAAGCTCTTAGCACTTATAATATTTAAAGAAGTATTAAAAGATAGGGAGGTTCTATGAAGTCTCGATAAAGGGCTTAGATAATATAAAAGTAGTTATTAAATAATATAGTATAATAAGAAGGGAAAAGAACTAACCCTAGGGTAGGAAAAAGCCGTTATTTTATAAATAGCTAAAAAGACCTCACTAAACTATCGCAAAGGTAGATACAACTTCGGATAGCAAAGAACAGCAGTTACTCACTATAATAAGTACTACCTACTAGGAGATAGATATAGTAAATTAGTAATAATAGTCGCTATCCGACCTACTTAATAGCCTTATAACGCGCCCGATTAGAAGGGGGATAATAGGATAAAAAACGAAGTTATTATAAGGGCATAGTATAAAAAGGTGCTCGCTAGATAAAGAGCGAATAACGGGAGAACTAAAACGAAGCTACTATTAGGATAACTACCCTCTTTCGAAAGGAAATAATAAGATAAAAAACGAAGTTATTATAAGGGCATAGTATAAGAAGGTGCTCGCTAGATAAAGAGCGAATAATAGGAGAACTAAAACGAAGCTATTATTAGGATAACCGCCCTCTTTTAAAAGGAAATAATAGGATAAAAAAACGAAGTCTTTATAAGGGTATAGTATAAGAAAGTACTTACTAAATAAAGGGCGAATAATAGGAAAATAAAAACGAGGCTATAAGAATAACTACCCTTATTCGAAAGGAAATAATAAAATCCCTTTAGAATAGCCCGGATAGAGAGCATAAAAGGGCCTAAAAGGAGAGGAACTATAAGGAATAAGACTATAGGCCTAGCTATTATATCTATAACTCTAAGGGCTCTACTATCTTTTAGCAAATATTTGCTAAATAGATACTGCGCTAGATAATAGCAGCAATAAGTAAAGGACCGGGGCCTACCCTAGATAGCTAAGAGGGATAATAACGGAGGGCTAACCTGCAATACCCGATCTTATAGTAGGGACTACTATAATTAGAAGGGGGATAATTATAAGGAACTAGATACCTAGACTAGAGAAGCTAGAGACGCTTCAGCTATTATAAGCCGAGGGGATAGAGAGGCCTATAGGTCTAGGGCATAGAACCCTTATAGTAAAGACTTAGCAAATACTTGCTAAAGGCTGGAAATAAGGGATCTTAGAAGAAGCAAGCAAAAGTAGCGTAATAATATAGACCCTATCTTTTGGGTGCTTCTGCTATTAGTTTGACCTAACCGTGGCTCTTAGCCCCTCGATACCTTTACACTTTTGGGGTGCTTCTGCTATTAGTTTGACCTAACCGTGGCTCTTAGCCCCTCGATACCTTTACAAATATAAGCTAATAGACCTTACCTATAGGCATAGGCCTTCCCTAGAAATCTATTAATTTAGGGGCTATAATACTAGTAGCCTCCTTTAGTTAGAGCCTCTTAATAAGGTCTTCTTATATAACGTCTACTACTATATAGGTATTTATATTAACCTCTAGTTCGACTTCGCTAGACGCTTAGAGCACTAATACCTATCTCTTAATAGTCTATCCTACTAGAACTGAGGTGATTTCTAGTATAATACTCCTCGGGGTTATATCTATGCCTACTCGTTTCCTAAGTCTTTAGCGTTAGTTATGCTAGGTATTATAATTACGCTTATCCCGCCCCGCCTTAGGTTTAGGTTCTAATTATTACCTATTAGCTATATATAGGGTTCGGTATAGTTAGGGGAGATATAGCTATACTTCTTATAGTTATAGCATTAGGGTCCCTAGGAGTTAGTAGACGTACTACTAGCGCTAAGTATTATATAAGCATTTACTAAGTAGTCGTTCTAGGATAGGGTCTCTAGGTAACGATCCCTTAAGTCTATCGACCTAAGGGGTTATAAGCTACTCTTATAAGGGCAGTCTAGAGAGCCCGAGTATAGTTACTTATATAACTTAGAACGGCTAGCGGACGTTCCCCTATATCTCCCTTCTATGATCTCCTATAATCTCTATATATATAGGGTGATAATATATATATTAATATAGTTAATATCTTACTTAAAGAGTTTATCCTTTAGGGTCCTAATAAGGCCCTAAAAGAAGGCGTATACCTTTATATTACTAATACTTAGCTTACTAAGTGCTTAGTTAATAGACTCCTATCGAGCCTAATATATAATTAGTTTCTTATTATCCTTTTAGTAGTACTATCTTAGAGCATTATAATAGTTCTATTCTTAGAGCTTGGGTGCAATATACTACCCTCTTATGAAAATTCTAAAGTCTTCTTATTTAAAGTCTATCTAGTTCCCCGACTTATCTATAAGTATTTATTAATAATTCCGCTATTCTATTTATAGGGTATGCTCTATTATACTCAAAGCCTATTAGATATACTAGCTATTAGAGCAGCTAGGGCGGTGCTTATAAGCCTCTTTAACTATAATAAGCTAATCTTCCCTTATTATACTAGTAGATTTACTAGTAAAGCGCGCTATATTATAATTCGGAGGTTTTTTATAAACCTTAGGCGATTACTTAGTAGGAGCTTAGTTACTTAACGTAGTAGTAATTAGCTCCTATTAGTTAGCTATTATAGTTATAATCTATTATATTAGTACTTAGCTAGTTGCTTTATCTAGCCCTCTAGCTTAGGCTAGCTTATTAGCTATAGCTATAAATATCTAGCCTATTAGCCCGTCCGGTTTATAGAAAGGGGTCTTATATACCCTATTCTCCTATATATACTTAGTATCTATATAGTAAGCATTTAGCATAAGTAGCTTATTCTCTTTAGAGCCCCTAGCCTTGCTTAAAGCATAGCTTCTTACCTCCCCTCGTTAGCTCGTATTATCCTCTAATTACTCGCTAGGGTTAGCTTCTTTATAAAGGTTTATACGGGCTATTTCGCTCTGCTCTTAGCGAATATTAGGTATAAGTTCCTTAGCCTGATTAGTAGGCATTACTTAGGTATATAGTACTATTATTATTACTAACCTTCTTAAAGCAGGGTAGAAGCAAAAGAATTATAAAGGTATTAAGGGGCTAAGAGCTATAATTAGGTTAAGCTAATAGTAGAAGCACCTAAAAGATAAGGTCTATATTATTATATTACTTTTGCTTGCTTCCTCTAAGATCCTTTATTTCTAGCCTTTAGCGAGTATTTGCTAAGTCTTTACTATAAGGGTTCTATGCCCTAGACCTATAGGCCTCTCTATCCCTTCAGCCTATAGTAGCCGAGGCGTCTCTAGCTTCTCTGGTCTGGGTATCCAGTCCCTTACATATAGTAGCTCTAGTAATAAGTCAGGTAGTGACTCTAGTAGTAAGTCGGGTAGCGAGTTAGGTAGTAACTCTAGTAATATGTTAGCTAGTAGTTAGTCTATAGGTAGTAGTACTAGGGATACTAGTAGTGCTAGCTTAGCGACTAGTCGCTATGGTGTTCGTAGTAGTGCTAATTGCGGTTATAGTGGTTATAGTGCTTATGCTTATAGCTATAGCAGGTAGTGAATAACTAGTTAGATTATTAGCTTCTTCCCTTTCTTTATAGGATAATACTATCTTTTACTATAATATTAGTAATAATTTGCTACTTAATATAATTAATATTCTACTTCTTAATTTATCTTCTATTCTATAGTCTTATAGCTTATAATTAGTAACTTACTACTATAACTTTAGCATCTAGTTATCCTACTTCTTATAAGCCCTCCTATGCTATCTATTAATCTTATAAATAGCCTCTTGTGCATTCGCTAAGTTCGCTATAGGCTCCGATATATTATATTCTATAGGCTATCCTACCTATTTAACTAAATACTACATACTATTATTAATACCTTGCTATATAATAATCTCTTCTACCTCCTATTCCTCTAGCCTATTTTTAAGCTCTAGATATATAAGCGAACCTTTGCTATTTACTTAGTAGTTATCTTATAGTTCTAGTAAGGTAACTAAGAATATATTATATATCTATTAGTACTATAGTAGCAGATAGACCCTATATTCTTATATACTAACTAGTTCTATAATAGCTACCTATATAAACCTAGGTGCTAGTTTCTTATTCTTAAATTAGATATTCTTTATTAATAGCCTAATAACCTATCCCTAATAGTAGGTCTAGTACTTATGCCTTATACTATAATACTTAGCTTATACTTTAATAGCTTTCTACTACTAATCCTAGGCCCTCTTATAGAATCTTAAAATATATTTAATTCGCTCCCTTATGCCCTGTAGTATAACCCTATTTATAGGGATTATATATCCTTTATAACGCGGGTAGTATCTATAAAGGGCCTCTATGAGCAAGTAGCTAGTAGTGCTATAGTAAATATTATTATATATAAACTCCGCCTCAGGTAACTAGACGGCTTATTCTTATAGCGAGTTACTAATATATACTTATAAGTACTTCTCTAATATCTAGTGCATCCTTTCTAACTACCTATTAGTCTAGGGGTAGTATATAGTAGAGAGGTAGCGCTTAATAGCCCTCTCTCTTGTGAACTCCTCCTAAAATTAGCTAGTTAGGAGCTTATCTTAGTTACTAATAATACCCTGTAAAGGTATCGAGGGGCTAAGAGCCATGGTTAGGTCAAACTAATAGTAGAAGCACCTAAAAGGTAGGTCTAGTATTATTATACTACTTTTGCTTATTTTTTCTAAGATCCTTCTTTTCCTACCTTAAGTAAGTATTTACTAAGTCCTTATTATAAGGGTTCTATGCCCTAGACCTATAAGCCTCTCTATCCTTTTAGCCTATGCTAGCTGAGGTATCTCTAGCTTCTCTAGCCTAGGTATCTAATCCCTTATAATTATCCCCCTTCTAATTATAGTAGTCCCTATTATAAGGTTAGGTGTTATAGGTTAGCCCTCTATTATTATCCTTCTTAGCTATCTAGGGTAGGTCCTAGTCCTTCAATATTATTACTATTATCCCGCGTAGTAACTATTTGCTATATATTTGCTAAATGATAATAGAGCCCTTAGAGTTATAGATATAATAGCTAAGCCTACAGTCCTATTCCTTATAGTTCCTCTTCTTTTAGGCCCTTCTTATACCCTCTATCTAGGGCTATTCTAAAGGGATCTTATTATTTTCTTTTAAAAGAGAATAGTTATCTTTATAATAACTTTATTTTTATTATCTAGCTATTTGCACTTTATCTAGCAAGTACTCTCTTATATTATACCCTTATAATAACTTCATTCTTTATCCTATTATCCCCCTTCTAAATAAGCGCGTTATAAGGCTATTAAATAGGTTAGATAGCAACTACTATTGCTAATTCACTATATATACCTCCTAGTAGGTAGTATCTGCTATAGTGAATAATTACTATTTTTTGCTATCTAAAGTTATATTACCTTTATAATAGTTTAGCAAAGCGTCTTTAGCTATCTATAAAATAATAGCTTTTTCCTACCCTAGGGTTAGTTCTTTTCCCTCCTTATTATACTATATTATTTAATACCTACTTTTATATTATCTAAGCCTATTATTAAGCCTTTATAGACCCTTTATAGGATCCTTCCTATCTTTTAATACTTCTATAACTATTATAAGCGCTAAGAGCCTTATTAGCTAACTCCTTGCTAAGTATAGCCCTACTAAGTCCAAGCTTAGTAATAGCAACTATTAGCATAACTAGGCGGGTAGTAGCAAACTTTGTATTAGGTATATGCTATAGCTCCCTACGAATACCTAGGTTATCTACTCCTACTAATATAATAGTAATTACACGTACGAGTTATACTAGGTTTATAGTATGAAGTGCTATAAGGTAAGTTTAGCAATTATCTAGGGAAGGTATAGGATAACTTTTCCTATTTCTAAATTCCTACTTATCTTATTAATACTACTCGTTTCTACTAGAACTAAGTTAAGTATTATACCTATACGATTGCTACTAGTTAATATTAATAGCATAAGATTTTCTATATCTTTATAGCTATAGAGCAGGGGTAAGAGCTTCTCTAATACCTCTATAACGAGTTAGTAAACCCCGCTAGCCTTAAGCCTAGTACTAAGAACTATAGGAACTAACTACTTACTATAAGCATAGAGGAGAGTATAGATTCTTATACCTAGGTATATCTATAGGTTTCGCTTGAGGTAGGTTTTACCTTATAGTTAGTCTTACCCTTTTATTATTCTAATATATATTTATAAGTAGCTTGCTAGGCTAAGGGCTTTAGTTAAGGAGATTATAATATAGCTTAATAATACTCTCCCTACTTATTTATATAATAAGACATATGTCTTTAAATAGGCTACCTTTCTTAATAAGCTTATTAATATTCTAATAATATAGCTTTTAAAGAGTAATACCTATATATCTATGCTTCTCTTATAAGAGCCTTTAAAGATTTAAGGTTCCTATATGCTTTATAATACTTATTACTAAGCTCCTATTACAATCTTTAAGGTTATTAGTAGTAGCCCTACGCCTCGATGTAATTCTTATAAAAGTTAGTAATAACTTAGCAATAGCTTAGTAGTACGAAGTTAATAGTAGTAAGGAGGATAAGTCCTCGGGTATAGAGGATAGCAACTCTAATAACGCTATAGAGAGTAATAGTTAGGATAGTAATAATAATATTACTAGTAATAGCTCGCAGGAAGAGAGCGAGGATAGTAATAATAGCAACGAGGATAATAATAATAAAGAAGAGGGTAATAATAATAATAATACGTAGTAGTACTAGTAGAACTTTAGCAAATATATAATAGGATTCTATAGTAGTATAAGGTAAGATACCTATAGGTTTTATATTACTTTTATAAGAGGGGGTCTTCTCTTAGTATTTAGCTATCTTATAGTTAATTAACTTTTCTTATTACTCTATACTACTTATTATCCTACTTATAATATAACTTATACTACTATTTCTTAAATCTAGCGAGGATTTACAAAGCATTTGCTAAGTATTCTTTAGGCTCCTAGGTATTGTACTCTACTAGCTAGCCGTTTTATTTAACTAAATATAGGGGGATTATTAATACTTCCCTCTATAATATAATATCCTTAACTTCCTATTCTTCAGGGTTTTCTTTAAGATCTAGGAGCTGCCCCTTAGTAAGCTTTATACTATAGCTTAAGCAAAGCAATAGAGAAGATATTATATACTCTGCTATACTTCTCTAGAAGTTATACTCTATAGGTATTAGGGCTTATAACTTCTATAAATAGCATAGGAATAAATTATAGGGCGAGCTTTTGCTAACCCTTTATAAAATAGAAGTTCTTTATTAAGAGTCCTATAATATCTCTAATATTATATAATTACACTTTTCTTCTAGTATTTATATTCTTAGCTTATACTTCTATTATATATTACTAATTCTTAGCTATTCTTCATCAAACCTCTATTAGCTTCTTAAGCCTTTTATTAACCCCTTAGGTCCTGATCTTAATATTTAGCAAGTAGTAGTTAACTATTTGAGGGTAGTATCCTATAAGGGCGTTAAATAGGGATATACTAATAGTAGTATATTTGCTATTATTATATAAAAATTCAGCTTTAACTAATTATATTACCTATTAGTTATATAAGCCTTTGCTAAATCGTATAAGATATATAGTTAAGGTTTAGTATATTCTTTTAGTCTAGCTATCTATCTATAGATACTATATAGTAGAGATATACCCTTCTATCTCTCAGGCCTTAGTCTAGTCTCGCTAGAACTAACTAGTAATTAGTTTATCTTAGTTACTAATAATAGCCTTAGGCATGCTATATTAGCATTTGATCTCTTAATATAGGATCCTCGCTAAACCTATAGTATCTAGTTACTTAGTTATTACTAAGAACTATATTACTTTAGTTATCTAGTATATAACTACTAGAATTATATTATAAGTAACTCTATTATCTTAGTAACTTTCTAATAAGCTAGTTAAAAAGTCTAAAGAAATCTATTAGAATAGGTATACTAGTAGTTCTAGTATTTATAGTAGCTTATATAGCTTATGCTATAGTATGCGCGCCCTTTAGTAGCGCAGGTACTTAGTAATATATTACTATATATCTTCTATTAAATATAGCTAATAAAACTTTTATAAGATTAGCTTAGCTATCTTATTTACTCCTATATACCCTAATCTAGGCGTATTATAGTAGTTCTTCAGGATTTTATAGCAGAGGGATCCCTCTTCTAGGATAATAAGTCTTCTTCTGAACTAAAGGATATTATTCTTATTAACTTAGTATCCTTAGTATTCCCTAGTATCTTAGCGAACTTTAGCTATAATATCTCTATAGAAGTAGTTTTTAGCTTATAATCCTCTAACTATCTATTTAAGATCTATGCCTAGTTATAGTATATAAGCTATTTTATCCTAAATAAGCTTCCTTATTATAGCATATAGGATATACTATTCTAGTATAGTAACCCTAGCTGCCTCTAAGTCCTCTGGCTTATTGCTATTCTCTCGTGGAGTAGTTAGCATAGCACTTATATATGCTTTTATATAGGTAATAGCGCTAATGTATATACTTATATATAGTATCTTATTAGTACCTATTATAGGGTAGTACTAACTTGAGGGTAAGGATCCCTTAACCTTAGAGCTAGCCCTCTAGTAAGGTTCTTATATGCTTCGCTAGATAGCTTAGATATAGGTTCTTATAATAGCTATAGTCCTTTAAGCTTAGCGATATACTAGCAGTCTACTACTAAAAGCTAGCTAATAAGCCTAAGCTTCTTCCTAAGGGTAGGAAGTATATTATCTACCTTAGTATCTTCTACTATATAGTTGAGGCGTTATAATAATCCATCTACTAGATTAGTAACCCCTAACCTATACTAGATTTTATAGTCAAATACTAATAGGTAGTAAACCTATTATATATATCTTCTATAAATATCCTATGTAAGTATAGCAAGCACTTCTTTTAGCGCTATATAGTCTATAAGTACTACGAATTTCTCAGGGAGTCCTTATAAGTACTACGTCTAATAATCTAGACTTTTTATATTAATAAGGAGTTCCTATTACCCTATAGCCTAGCGCCTCTCTATATCTAAGAGCTTCTTTAACTAGAAGGCTACTAGGTGCTAAACTATGCTATGCTTCTATAAGAGCATACTAGATACTACTTAAGTAGATATATTAGTCTTAACCCTAGTTTCTAGCGCTAGGTTATAATATCTTAGTATTATAGCTTTAGTAAATACTCTCTAAAGTATTTTAAATATAATCTATATCTCTCCTATCTAGGCAAAGGCTCCTAACTTTATGCTATTTTAGATTCCCTTAAGCGCGCTATTAATAGGGGCTGCGATATAGGAATATCTTATAATAAACTTATAATAAAAGTTATAAAAGCTAAGGAATACTTAGATATCTCTAAAAGACTTTAGTACTAGCTATTTTATAACTACTTAGACTCTATCTAGGTCTATTCTAATACTATCTTAGGTAATATAGAATTCTAGGAAACCTACTTCTATCTAGTAAAAATCGCACTTCTTTAGTTTTATAAATAGCTTAGTAGCCCTTAAGTAGTATAGGATAGTATAGAGGTCTTTAGTATATTATTCCCTTATATCTAAGTAGATTAGGATATTATCTAAGTATATAATATAGCAGGTATCTAAAAGGTTAGCGAGTATTTAGTAAATATATACCTAAAAGGTTACTAGGGTATTTATAAGCCTAAATAGTATTATAATATACTTAAAATACCTATATTATATTCTAAATACTATTTTCTACCTATTTGCTTTATTAATTGCAATTTAGTAATATACCTTGCTTAAGTTAATCTTAGAAATAAACCTTACTCTAGCAAGTCTATCTAGAAGCTTGCTAATTAGTAGTAGAAGGTAATAGTTTTTTATTATAATTTTATTTAGTCCTTTATAATCTATATATAGTTATAAGCTTCTATTCTTCTTAGGTATTAATAGTACTAGTGCTCCTATAGAGCTAGTTAAGTAGTATATATAGCCTACTGCTTCTATATCTTAAATATACTTAGCGAGTATTTATAACTGCTCTACTAATATAGGGTATATAGGTCTATATAGGGGTTTCTTATTAGGTTTTAGTTTAATATAATATACTACTCCTTTTAGCTTTAGAACTTTCTATAAGATATTATAGTATTTTATATTATAAAATACTAGTATATACTATAATACATACCTATATACTATATAGAGGTATATTACATAACACAGTATTATTAATACTATATATACTGTGTATAGAAACCTCTAGAGAGCAGTAGAACCTCGTGGAAACTGCTAGGATTCTAGCCTCTAATAAGGTTAAACCTTATATATAATAAGGTTACTAGCTTATATAAGCTAGTAGCTATATAAGGAAATAAGTGGGGCTTGATTTCTAAGCAGCTTACGCGTTATAGAAGGTTCTAGATACCTTACTTCTAGTATAAATAAGAGGTAAATCCCTCCTAGAAACTCCCTCTTTTAGATAGCAACGAAGAATACTAT
>JAOQIF010001475.1:0-16633 GCA_026260285.1 Colletotrichum sansevieriae
ATAATAATAATAATAATAATAATAATAATAATAATAATAATAATAATAATAATAATAATAATAATAATAATAATAATAATATATATCTTCAAAGTATTTATATACTAACTATAGAATAGTTAGAAGTTAGTGGATTTTAGGTGGCGCATAGTGAGGTGGAACCAGACTTTTGGCACCTCGCTGTAAGTGAGAAACTCTTGAGATTCATTTTTCCCAGGGTTATCATATCTTACCAACGCGCATTCGACTGGAACGTAACCACAACGGGCTCCCTTCGTTATTCTGTTCCGCAAATGGCCTCTCCACTAAAATTATCTGTCCTGTGACTGCGTGCCAGTTCCTGTGAATGTATAGTGAGTCCAAAAGCGAATCGTCAAATTCATAACCTAGCAGCCTGGGTATAAGTCAGCACACCCCATCCCTGCGCACCACCCCCGCCTGCGCACGCATTTTCCCCCGGATAATAACATCGCTAGAATCGCCTTCCTACTAATAAACCTATTATAATATTAAAAATAAATTCTTTTGAAAATACTAGTATTTTTACTATAGCTAAATATACTAAGGATAATATTCTTATAGCTATTACTTATATTTAGAGCGGGAAGTCCTGCTATAAAGTATTATAAATATATAAAATACCCGAATTAATATTATAAGCCCGGATAAAAGGGGCAAACCCCTATATAATAACCCAGGCCCGTCTCTAATATCTCTCGCCTATTTAGGAGACCTATCTAGCTAATTAGGTCATCGCCTAGGGGTCTCTCGGTCTCGCGCTATTATTTAACTAGGTTAGGGTCTTCGCTAAGCGAGTACTAGCCTAGGGAGGCAACCCTCATCCCCTTAGAAAGCATTAGATTAATAGCTTTAAGTAGCGAAACCTATTAATTATAACTCTTAGTAGTAAGCCTATTAATAGAGCCCGTATTAACGCGTTAAATACTAAGAAAATAAAGCAGTATTTCGATCTATTCTAGAATCCCCTTATTATAGGTATACTAGCGAAGCACTAATATAATATAGATAAAACTAGGATCGTAGAAGGGATAGTAGATACCTACTTAGTCCTTAGATACTCTAGGAGGAAGAAGATCTATATTAAGAAGCTATTATTATATATATAGACGATAATTATCGAGTATATCTCAGCTACTAGAAGAACCCTTCTGCCCCTTATAATATATAAGGAGCAGACGGTCTAGTAGTAGTAGTTTCTATTAGATATAGAAGGGATCGATAGATAGAAGTTTATAGCTACTATAAATAGGTAAACGAGCTATAAGGTCAGCCTTGAGTAGCTAATAACGATATTTAACCCTATAACGAAGCCCCCGGTCTATGAAGGTAATATATTATAATTATTAATTATTAATAGCTATAGGAGTTATACTAATACTAATTTTATATAGGAATGCTACTAACGGAATATATATATAATCTTCCTGCCCGTATATACGAGTTATATCACTTAGCTACTCGATATATCGGTCTTCAGCCCTCTTAAGAAGCACTACTATAACGAGGTCTTATACTAGAGCTCTCTTATTAATAGATCAGACCTCGGAAAGCAGGGGTTTCTTTATTGCTATATACTAGCCTATTATTATGCGTTTTCTAATATTAATATCTAGTTAGGATAGAAGACTATAGGGTTATAGCTAGTTAACTATAATAGGGTACTCGAGAGCTCATAGTTTACTAAAAATATAGGCCCTCCTCTTCTCCTAGACCCTATTACCCCTCGTAGGTATATAAGGAGCGGGATTAAATACCTAGGAACCCCTTAGAGATCGCACGATATAAAGAAGTTTATTAATATATTAACCGGGACGCCTCGGACGATTAAATAATATATAATATATATTATTACGAAGTTAGGGAAGGCTCTCGATAAGAAGAACGTGAATATAGTTAGTATCGAGAGGTATATAAGTAAAGTAGAGGCTAAATTAGAGCTCTGCTTGCTATATAAGAAGAAGAAAGTAGTCCCTAACCTGAATATCACGTTTATAGATATTACTAATATTAAATAGTTATAATATATTACTAAAAAGATCTAATAGAAATCTCTTATAGCTATTCGTAAATAGGAGAAGGAATTTAATAGTCTCTGCACTTTATTTCGTTTATAAGAGGTTATTATAGTAGAAAATTGAAGCTATCGTCGTTTTTATTATTATCGTTTTGCTATAAAAAATCGCGCGCAGGTGGGGGTGGTGCGCAGGGATGGGGTGTGCTGACTTAAGTCTACTGCTGGAAGCCTTCGCTTTCCATAAGGAACAGATGTAGCTTTCATAGCAAATATCTACGGCCTATTTAAGAACAGAAAGTAGCGGGCAGAACTACAATATCGATGGCAACAACGAGAATGAGCCTGTTATTTCTGTTCGTCACGAAAACGCTTCAACAGCTCAAGAACTGGTCCGTGATGATGCCAATCATGTTGTGATACGAAACAGAAATGATGGAATACAGTCAATGGCTGATACATTATAAGAATTGAATATGAAGATGGCTTGGAAGAAACCATTGTTACGTGGTACTTTAACTTAGACACCAAGGCTGGGTAAAACATTCTCGTTTAGTATCAGGATATTTGAACTCTGTAGTCGAGGCCAAATCATACTACGATGAAGGAGATGCCTGGTCGGTGCGCGTTTATGCTGACTAAGATACCCGTCCTCTCGCGGGTTTGCCTTGGCTTCTCCGAAAAAAAGTACTGAGGCGGAGGACAGCTTCATGCACCACCCAACTACTCGCAAATCTCCACGCGCCGCCATCCTCCAGACATCACCCTCGCGACTGCGCGCTCCACCAATTCGAATATGGCGACGCCTGCGACGAATGCGGATGCCGATGCTGTACTTGACTCTCTGAAGACTCCCAAGGACATTGTTATCCCTCCCCGCGAAATCCGCAATGTGCTGGAGAAGACAGCCGGCTACGTCGCACGAAACGGTCTGGTTTTCGAAGACAGAATCCGCGATAAGGAACACTCTAACCCGAAGTTCAGCTTTCTGAACAGAACGGACGCCTACCATGCATACTATCAATGGCGACTCGATGAGATCAAGGCTGGCCGCGGCACCGCCATCGCCGCTGGACGCGCCAACGAAGCCACTGCCTCTGTCGAACAGCAGCCCCAAGGCCCGCCGAAGCCCCCCGACTTTCAATTTTCCGCTCGCATGCCTCGCATTAATCAGAAGGATCTCGAAGTCATCCGCCTGACTGCGCTATTTGTTGCCAAGAATGGTCGTCAGTTTATGACCCAGCTCGCCCAGCGCGAGGCTGGAAACCCGCAGTTCCAGTTTCTCATCCCCAACCATACATTCCACAACTTCTTCCAGCACCAGGTAGACCAATACACAGCATTACTGAGGGCGAGTGGTCTCGGGGGTGAAGGAGGTAAATTGGAGCAAGAGCGTATCGCGCACTTGCAGCAGAATGTCGGAGACAAGTATCACGTCTTGAGCCGGGCGAAGCAGCGCGCCGAATATTCCAGGTTCCAGGAGACAGAGAAGCAGAAGAAGGAGGAAGAAGATGAAAAGAAAAAACTTGAATTTGCGCGCATCGACTGGAACGATTTTGTGGTTGTTGAGACCATTGTCTTTACCGATGCCGACGAACATGCGAACCTACCTCCCCCGACCAATCTCTCTGATTTACAGTACGCGTCACTCGAAGAGAGGAACAAGGCCTCCATTAGCTCTAACCTGCGCATCGAGGAGGCCTTCCCCAGCGAAGAGGACTCAACCTACAACGCATACCCTCAGACATCCTATACGCTGCCCATTGCTACGGGCCATGCGCTCCAGCAGCAGCACCAGACACAAGTTCCAGCAGCGCCTCAAACGTACCAGAACGGCCCGCCACGAAGGACAGCTGAGGAAGAGGAGGAGGAGCGGAGAATACTGGAGAGGACAGAAGCACGTGCTCGTGAGCAGCAGGCGCGTGCTGAAGCTCGTGGTGGAACTGCCCCCATGAAGATCAAGGAGAACTACGTGCCGAGGGCTCTTCAGCGTGCGGCCAACAAACAGAATGTCCAGACGGCATTGTGCCCAAATTGCAAGCAGCAAATTCCTATGAACGAGCTTGACGAACATATGCGAAGTAAGTCATTCTCATCTTCCGTCGTTATTCTCTGCCGCATAACAGAATATGCTAACAATTGGCACAGTCGAGCTTCTAGACCCTCAATGGAAAGACCAAAGGGCCAAAGCTGAGGCACGATATGCCACCACCAACTTGTCCACCGCGGATGTAGCCAACAATCTGAAGCGACTGGCAAGCCAGCGAAGCGATGTATTTGACGGTATCACCGGTCAGCCCCTTTCAGAAGAAGAGGCAACTCGTCGGAAAAAGGCAGCCATCCATAGCTTCGATGGAAACCCCGATGGCAAGAGCCAGGCACACATTAACCACCTTCATAGTATGAACGTTGAGGAGCAAATCCGGGCAATCCATCAGAGATTCGCTGACAAGAAGTAATATTTTGGTGGATTGGAGTAACATGTTTTGCGCTCCAGCATTCAGTCTCAATGCGCCGATCTGCAATCTCACAACAGCTGGACGAGGAGCCGTCCACCGACGATGCGTCCCATGTCGGACGGCCCAGCCTTAGCTAGTAGGACGTTCAGTCGAGGCCGAAATCGCAGTAGAACAACGGCAATCTGAATGAGCCCGACGCGTCTACCTGTGTATACCAACGATGGAAGAAAGGGTTCGGAGGTGAGACATCGGCGTTTATCGGTTGCTTCATCTATAGCTCATACGATGCATCAGCACCCTCCGGCCACTGTTCATGCGGATATGCTCCTGAAAATGGCGTATCTAGGCTCACTAATACAATGCTGAGTAGCCTGTTAGTAGTTGTGGCATATAATTTGCGTGCCGTGACCAGCGGAATTTGCACGTGGATATCGGCGCTGGGAAAGGGACTCTAGCATTGAGATATGAGGTGACAGCATGGCTCCAATATACTAATCAGATCGACTCGCAATAAAGCAAACGTGTGGCTCCAATATGATAGGAATGAATCTCAAGACAGTGATCGGTCCATCTTGCTTACCGGCAACTCCACCTGCTGAATCGGGCGCCGCTCAGTCTAGCCCACCCACAGACTCCGGGCTCAGCCTCTCCCCTCCGGACAGTGGCCGGAACGTTGGGTGTGCTCCCCCGCAATTCACAGCTAACCACGACCACCCGAACTTCTTCTATCGTAATCGGCCGCCTTCGCACCAAACACCCCACTCCGACCTCGACTCTCCTGTCAATTTCACCTCAACAGCAACCACACGACCCGTAGCGTGAGACTGGCATCTCGAACGGCGCAGCCACGCTCCTGCGATAACGAATAATTGGTAGACCGCTGCGAAGAGAAAATTAAAACCCCGATATCGCGCCGACGTCAGCCGAGTAATCGACAACCTGCCCCTCGCGCCCAAAGAAGCCCCTCGAACCCGAGATCGCCACGAAGAAAGCCGCCAAAACGGATTCCGGCGCCCAAAACACAGCTCGCGCTGCCAGCGCTGAGCCCTCTTCTCCCACGTCCCCGACCGGATCACAGGCGGGTAGCCAAGCCTCGCCGCGCTTCCATCGGCCCATCATGCAGGCGATGCCAGATACGCGACAACAGTCGTTTGACGAGATCTACGGCCCTCCCGAGAACTTTCTCGAGATTGAGGTAAAGCGCATATGCTAGATCCACCTGCCTTCTGACCTTCCTCCCCGCTCGTCGGCCCGTTTGTTGACACGGAAAAAAGCTGACGTCTCACTTCCCCTTTCCTTAAAGGTCCGTAACCCCCGAACCCACGGCATGGGACGCGGGATGTACACCGACTACGAAATCGTCTGCCGCACAAACATACCCGCCTTCAAGCTCCGCGCCTCTAGCGTTCGTCGCCGCTACTCCGATTTCGAGTACTTCCGTGACATCCTCGAGCGCGAGAGCGCCCGCGTCACCATCCCCCCGCTTCCCGGCAAGGTCTTCACAAACCGTTTCAGTGACGACGTCATCGAGGGCCGCCGCGCCGGTCTCGAGAAGTTCCTGCGCATCGTCGTTGGTCACCCGCTCCTGCAAACGGGCAGCAAGGTATTGGCTGCCTTTGTGCAAGGTAAGGAAGTCTGAGTCCTCCAGCCGGACGCTTAAATCTACCTTCAGAAGCGTATCTGAAAGTCGGGAAAGAGGAAACAATTACCAGAAAGGAGATGAGAAACGCAGCTGACGACTTTGGACTCTAGACCCCAACTGGGACCGTAATGCGTGGTGACTGAGGCTCCGAGCCAGCTGGCCTAACACATTTGCATCATCAGCCTCGCGAACACCGACCAAACTGCGCAAACGACCGCCACACAAGCATTATCGCACCGACACACAGCTGGAAGGACTGGCTACAAGTTCAAAGCTGGGTGGGAAAGGCAACCAGAGTCTTGAAAGTCTTTGAAAAGAATGAGCATGAACAAGAACGCTTCGGACCAAGGGAAATCCCAGATCCGGGCGATGATCACAGAGATGAAAATTGACTTGATACGAAGCGAAACAGGGCGGGCTTGGTTTTGGCGGTGTTCTTCGGTTTTTTTTTTCCTCCCCTCATTTCACAGTTTCCCCAGTTTCTCTATTTACTACATATCCCAATGATGAGCGCTAGTAGTTGTTTCGTTGCTGCGTTCCTGTAGCCCGAGTAACCCATAGCTGTCTTTTTCCCATGCGCCGAGCACCGAAAACTAAGTCCGCCAAGGCGGGTAGCATCAGCGTTGCTTTTCTCCCCCAAAGGCGGGAAGGTTGGCGTTTTCAAAATTGATATCGTCTTGATCGTTCATCAGTACTCGACGGTGCTAAGTTGACTGAAGTCTATCGAGCGACGCCACATAACCTGCAGAATGAAGAACAGGAGGGTTGGCTAGTCGTCCACTACGCCGGGGCCCTGAATTCGGCTTCTCCGAGAAGTGGCCGCCTTTTTAACTATTTCTTTGGATCATATACATTACTTTACACAGATATGCCGTTCCTCCTCGACAGTAAAACACATGGCCCTTCATCAGAGAGTCATGAAGTGTGTGTTTGTACGTTACTTTTCTGGTTTGTGTACACGAAGCCTCCTCCCGGAAACGCCTTCAAGATGCCGTATCAAACTTTTCCGACAGGCTCAATTTTGGGATTTGCCAATTACTTGCCGCAGAGAAACCTCCTTATTCTCTTCATAAGCCTTGTTGGTTTAATGAGATTGGCTCGCTCGCTCCATATCATACATCCGCGGCAGTCTGGTTGGGTCGGAGTGGGGATAGTTGGCTTTTTTTTCTATGGTTCCTTTCACCCCTGAGTCTTGCGCGTCTCTATCGTCGTTGTCGGCGTCGTTGGCGTTGCGCACATACCGAGTCGAAAAAAGGAAAAGAAAAGAAAAGGTAGTGAGAAGCGAAGTTTTGGTGATGGTCATGTCGATGCGTGCGTGCGAAAACATTCGGGGTGGGTTGAGCGGTATAGCGTGAAGTCCACTCTGTCCCGAAAGTCGCAGTCGTCGATTAGGAATTTCCAAGGCCGGATTTCTTTTTGTTCTTTTTGGATTTCTCCCCGTCCTTGGTTGTTTTACAAGTTCGATCCGGTCTTTGACGGCACGTTGAATAGGCGTAGCATACCCTCGTACATACCGAACATGATGGCGGCGCTGGGTACCGTACGCATCAGGTGGGGAGTGAGGCCGCCGTAAAGACCCATGAAACCTTCCTCGACCCAGACGAGGCGGAAACACTGGATCAAACCCGTGTACTTGAGCTGACCACTAGCCATGGGCGCCTGTCGTAATCTCGTTCGCGCAACCTGATTTTTCACACAATCGTTAGCGATTTCTTGGCCCATTTAATACTCCTAGAACGACTGGAACAAACCTCGTGGGGATAAGCCAAGATGGCCGCAACCAACTTGGCACCCCCCGCAGCACCAGCATTTCCCATCCAGTCCACAGTCCGATCCCAGAATCCCTTCTCCCTCCCGCTCCTCACGATCCTCTCCTCCCTCCTCGCGAGCTTGTTCTTGATCTGCTCGTACAGCACCCACTGCAAGGTGCTCTCCGCCACACCCAAGTAGCTTGCGCTCATGCCCTTGTATAGCCCCGTGAAACCCTCCGTTCGAAGAACTTGGCGAATGCAGTCCAAGCTGTTGCGATACTGCCTTTGCCTCACGCCGCCGGATTTCTCGGCCACGTTCTTGTCGAGCTGCAGCCGCGTCTTGACAAGCCATATGGGATTCGTCGCCGTGCTCGTCACCACGCCCGCCGCCACGCCCGCGGACAGGTGCACCCATGCGGCCTCCTGCCCGCCGTTGCCGTACTCGGCGATGAGACGCTTGCCGTTGCCGTAGGTGTAGAAGTTGATGCTCCGCGCGGGAATGACGCCCACGAGGTTGGGGCCCAAGCCCTTAAAAAGAGCGCGTGGGCCCTCGAGCTTGTAGACGGAGCCGAGGATCTGGAAGGTCTCTTTGAGGTGGAAAGCTGCGGCACGGAGAGGGCTGAGGGCGCCGAGGGCTTGGGCGCGGGCTTGGTGGGAGGCGCGCAGCTGGCCTTGGTAAAAGTCGGATTGGAGGCGGGTTTTAAGGACGTCGAGAGGTGCTGTCAGGGTTGCTGCTGTCATTCCGCCGACACTGGATCACGAAGGGTTTTCATCAGCACTTTGCGCGCTCGTTTCTCTCGACTCTTTTTAGATGCACACACGTACCCGCCAGCGACGAAGTGCACCCACGACTTCTCAAAAGGGGATTCTTTGCCCTCTACCGAGGGATTCTGTCTTGTGTCGGGAATAACATCACCCGTCTCTCTCGATGTCGGGTACGATGTCGTATCCGGGGCGCGGCGCGTTGCCGTCCGGTCGCCTGCTGCAGACATGAATTCGGCGGACACGGAAGGATGGGCCATGAGACAAAAGGTGGCGATTGAGAGCAGGAGCGACCGGCCTTTACGAAGGTTACGCTAGAAAAGTCGGAACGGAGGGTACGAAGTATGATACAACGCAGTCCGACGTCTAGTTAACACTGGGGGCTGCAGCGGCGGCGGAGGATGTCGACTTCGAAAATGGAGAGCCTGTCACGTTGAGATCATACCGGAGAGAGGAATTGTTGAAGTTGGACGTTGGATGAGGGGCCGAAGTAGCTGGAAGACTGTCATCGAATGCCTTTTTGTTTTCGCCTTTTTTTTTTCCCCTCCCCCGGCCCTTTCTCATCGATTAGGAAAAAACGCGCCACGCTCCGATCCACTCTGGACCGGGTCGAAACACATAGGTAAGGTACGAAGGTCGCGGTCAAAAGTATTCGTACATCAGGGGGGCCCTGCCGCCGTGCGAGTATAGGTGGGTTTTCGTGGTTTTGACTATAGTCGATCTTTTGCCTGCTTTAGCAGCAACTTCGGTTTAAAAAACGAGGATATCCTAACTAAAATTTAGCTTATATTATTATTTTAGATTAAACTACTCTTTTTAATATAATTATAGAAGGGGGGGGGCCCTACTTTATAAGAAGATGCTACTAATACTACTATATAGTACTAGTATTCACGATACTAGTAAAGTCGAGAGAATAGGATCTTAGCACCCGTATAGGGATCCTAACCCTATAGGGGTTAGGCTAGGTATCGATTGCCTAGCTATATTAAGACTTTGAGATGCCCTATAGTATATTTACTTCGATATAGGAAAAAGCTATTAATTATAGATAGAAACCGGGGGAGCCCGTACTTAAGGTATTTATTATAAATACCCTATGAAGTAGGCGCTTTATGCGAATTATTAAAGAACTTAAGGCTTAGTAGTAATAAAATTAACTATATATAACGCTATAATATAGAGGGGTAATTAGGTGGGGGTAGGGCTAGTAGTTAAGCTAATGTTTAGCTGGCCTCTGGTTAGGCACTGTGAGAAAAAGTGGGACTGTACGAATACTTTTGACCGCGACCTTCGTAGTAAGGTACCTCGTCCATGCCCAGGTCCCTTTTTCATGTGGCTTCTCCAAATACGTTCAAAACTAACTACGTAGTTGGTCACGACTACTGACCCACGCTGTGGCACATTGCCTCCCTTGTCACGGCAGAGGCCTTACATCGAACAATAATACGCAGGCTATCCTCCGTTGAACTGGAGCATATAGACACACCGACAAATTTGAGACGGATTTATTGAATATTATTATGAGTATCTGCTTTCTTATTTTTCCTCTCACTCGTGCATTCCGCACTTGCACTCGACCCAAACATGACACGCTCGTTGGATTCCTTCCGTCTGCAGCTCTCATAGCACAGCTTCGTATGCGATGCAGGTCCCTCTGCATGTTCCATTTCCGGCTAACGCCCAGCAATGTTGCCTGCTGGCGTAATGCTGGCATCTCGAGCATCAGCAGCTGCAGTTGCCGCGGATGCCATGTGGCTCAGCAATAGATGGTCTCTCTTTAAGGGGGGAAGTTGGTCTCCTCGGCTTGGCTCCGACATCCACGGCTTAGGGTTGGGCGGCGGCTCATGTTCCACGTCCATGAAGCTACTCGTTCGACTGCGAGACCCAGGATCCAGGGGTGACCGTTGACAATGTCCAGACTGGCTCTGCTGGCTCTGGTGACTTTGCTGACCTCGGCTGACGGGTCGAGAGATCTCCCCAGGCATGAGACTGGCAGATACCGGGGGCTCGTCGTTGGACCGGCCGTCGCCTTGGGTGGGATCGTATCGCAATGTTCTCGGTGGCGGATGACTAATTGGGTTGGGTTCGATATGTGCTTCGTCTGCACTACTGCTCGCATCGCGGTTCAGCCAGGCAATTTCTTCTTCGGTGATGGTTTTCCATCCGCACTTGGCGTGTTTCTTAGTGCAGCCTTGACAGGCTGTCAGGTGCTTTACGCACGGTGACTTGAGTCTCCGGCAGCGGTCGCATGGGGGCCAGATCTGATCGCCTTTGCTCAGTTTCTCGATCCGTGCGGTGATGATACCTCTGTGCGCTGATGAGGGATCGTACGATGAATCTCGCTGCGGGATGACGGGAGCATGCGCTGGTGCAGCATGGCGGCCCTGAAGAGGGAGTGAATGCGGATGAGGATTTAATACGGGTGGTGTATGTTGCCCAGAATGAATCTCGAGGCCAGCGCTGGATGGAACCCGAGGAGGGTAGCCCTGAGGGGAGGAGAGGAATTGCTGGAGAAGATCCGCATGAAGATCATACCCGGTACCGTGGCCGCCAGCGTGCCGCTGAGGGTGGTTGACGGACGGAAACGCAGAGTTGCCCGGTTGTTGGCCGCCGTGGCGTGAATTGATGCCAGCTTTCCGACCGCTCAAATGGTAGTTTAGTTGACGCGCCCTCTTGGCAATTTCGTCGGCTTTCTTGATGAGAACCTGTAGTCGCTGTTCTACGATTTCCAGAGTAGCCACTTCCGCCGTTTCGTCCTCCTCCAAAGGGGCTGTTGAGACGATGGAAAACCTGTCTAGTGCGCCGTTCATAATGAGACGCCAATCGTCCTCCAAAATTTGGACTTGCACCCCATTCAAATAGAATTGGCAGGTACGCTCGCCATCGTGACCGGTCGTGAGTAAGAACCTCTCAGGGTTGGTCTTGGCAAAGTTGACAATGTCGAGCCAGCTGACGGAGGCTGCACCATAGGCGGTTGGGGGATTCGTGATGATGGGGCCTTCGAAGGCACCTTCCATAGCCTTAAGCAGGCGAGGGCCCGTCAGTTTGGCGCCCAAGTTGGCGGCAAGACTCTCATGTCTACTGAGAACCCCTATATCTCGTTGAGTCTTGGCATTCAGTAACAAGAATCAGGACCTGGGCAGACCGTACCTTCATATTGATTCAATAAGCCGAGCACGTCGGAAAATGTGTCAGGCTCGCCCGGAATGAGCCTGAGCTTCCCAGCACTGGCTTTGGAGAGATAATTGATGACTGAGGAATTGCCTTGATGACGGTTAGTCTGCGTGCTTTCCTCACACATTGTGTGCTTTTACGCGCGGATTGAGACATGGAACGGCTTGGCAGCTATTTCGAGCAATGCCAAGGACTCGCTCGGTTTGAGCGCTAAATGAGGATCTCGTGAAGACAGTTATTGGGTTTGCAGATGGAAACGGAGACAGAAGGAGGATAGACAGGTGCAAAGAAAATAACAAGTGCGGGCGGCGCTGGCAGGCAGGCCGGGGCGAGGGATCAATGGCGAGTCTAACCTCGATTGCCTCCGGGCGCGACGACAAGATGCAGTTGATGGATGAGATCGACGGCTCATGCTTCTTTTTTCGCTCGTCTTGTTTTCATTCTTCTTGTTGGAGTTCGGCATGGATCACACACACTGGCGCACCGCACATACCTGACTGAGGCGGAGGAGGCTGGGGAATGCGATCAGAATGAGCTGGCTGGCTGCCGCTGTCGTCTGCGTCCCGTTTCCGTTTATGGGGCTCTTGGGAATCCTGGGCATGCGCCATGGCGAGAAAGGTCACCGGGCGAGAAGTGAAGGATCTCTCTCTCTCGCTCCCTCCCTCCCTCTCTCTTCCTCTCTCTTACTCACGGACTTGGCTCGAGTCGCGAGTTGTGTGTGTATGAGTGTGTTTTCTCTTCTTTCCTTGGCCTTGGTTCTGCTGCGGCTATCCCCCGGCAAGTAAGTACAATAACAGAGTGGTATGTATGATGGAGTTTGCGACGTGAGACTGGTATTACGGGAGGAGAAAGGATTGAAGGCTAAAAAGCCTTGCGAGATAGAAGAAGAGATCTGGAGTCTGGGAGTTGGTTAGTTCATGGCGAAGCAGCACCTCTTAAGGTGCAGTGGCGACGCGGCAGGCGTAGGAGGGCAGTGTGCGACTGGACTGGGTGGGCAGTGAGTGGGCAGGCGAGGAATGCCTCAGGTAACGGCGAGGAAGCTGGAGCTTCACTGGAGCAAAGCTTCGAACGAAAGAGGAACGAGAGAAATGTTGATCGAGGGGAGGGCGACGAGGCCGCAGAGCCAAGAAAACGGGATTACGAGGGGAGAGAAGGATTAGAATTGGGAGGTTGAAATGGAATTTGTACCGCGTGGTGAACTGTGAAAGGTACAATACAGTAACAGTACAGTACGGAGGGAGGGGGGACGGAAACAGACGGGGCCAGGGCCGGGGACTGGGGTGGAGGACCAGGACTCGCAGGACGACTATGAGTGAATGAGAGAAAGGACTGCGGAACACTAAGGGTAATAACGTAGTTGAGGTAAGTGAAGGAGGAACTGGGTGATGAGAGGCACAGCGGCACTGACAGACAGTTGGACACCGCCCGCCGACGAGCTCGAGACGGCGGGCGTAAAGTAAGGTATGTTAGGTAAGGTAGCTTACTATGCTAGCTTGAGGCAAAAAGATGGTGAGATCGTCCAATGATTGATGAGGATGCTTGCCGTGTTTCCATATGGCGGGCCCCCTCGAGCACTGTGTGAGACCGGGAGACGAGCCGTCAGAGCCCCGAGGATGGGAGTGAGAATGACAGTGACTGTGTAAGTCTCGAGTCCAGAGCTCTTGGGTGTGTGAGCGGGTGTGCAAGAGACCTGAGTGTGAGCGAGATCCAATGCTGCAAGGGCGGAGGAGGCTCCACTACACGGATGGGGCCGGGGGTGGGAGGGGACCCGGCGTCTTCTTTCGTTCGTCGGGAGGGAGCCTGAAAAAAGCTTGGACAGACGGAACCCGAGGAGGGCGCTGGCGCTCTGGGAGGATGGATGGAAGCTCTCGATCGGGACCTGAGGGGTGAGTGCCCTCGTGGCCACATCTTTGTGGAGTGTCCATCCTGACACCGAGGTACTTTTCCAGTTCCTGTAAGTTAGGGAAATGACAACGGTCGCTGCCCCTCCAACGACTTATAGAGTCAGCCTCAGCTTAGCGTGATGTGAGGTGAGGTAAGGTGATGTGTGAATAAGAGGTGTTATCTATGGTACCTAACGTAACCTTAAAGTCCTAACCATCAACGCCTGTAACCGTACCTTGGTTGTATAGACGAATACCAGAAAAAGACTCCCAGGTCCTAGGCCAGGCCCATGAATATCGAGCAAGAGATGGCGGAGGAGGGGGGCCACGACTGTGACGAGACAGGCTAGACTCGGGGCTGTGCGGTCGATGTATGTACTGCCTATGTCCAGTCTGCGGCCTGCCTCTGACTTGGTCTTTGCCGTTGAAGAAAACGCGCCGGTGTAAGCCGTCCACGAGTTGGTCTCAGTCATCTGGTGCCGGGCGGGGCAGGGCAATTGACGATGCGTGTTTTTGTTTCGACTTTCTCCTCTATTCCGCTGGTCATAGTATCTACAAATTGAAGCCAGACACGGAACAAGTGTCGCGAATACCTTCTTTCCTAGAACAAAACTCCCGCTAATGCTGAGGAAATTGATGAGGATCGGGTTAGATGCTGCGCTGGGACCCGGTACAACGACGCCTCACGACTAAGACGAGTAGGATGGACTGGACTGTCGGTAACATTATCCATGCAAATTTAAATTTCCTTGGTTAAGGCCGAGGGAAGATCAGGTCGATGGGGGTAGGGGCCTACGATGGGAAACACCTCGTTAGGATCGTGAGATTCGCCCAGGCTGGAAACTAAGGATTTCGAAGAAACAACCTTGGAAGAAAAAGTTCAAGGGACGGATGGCTTCACGGCAGCGCAGCGTAGCGAAGCGTAGCGAAGCGTAGCGAAGCGTAGCGCAACCAACGGTGCCACGATACCAAGGCAATAGATAGAGATGGGGGGAGAAGGTGCCTTGCCGGCTGCGGAGAAGCTCATAATTGGGGCTGCTGGAAAAATGCGAAATTAAGAGGTTGAATAGTACGATGAGGCGGTGCACAGCCTGGAAACTGGGGAAATGGAGCCCGCTGGGAATACCTACCTTAACTAGCTGGAACAATGGCTGGAGGTATCTTTACCGTTCCGCTTGGCGTATCATGAGACACCCAACGCCCGCCCGCCATCGTTAGTATGAGAATAATAAGCTGTAGCTCGAAGAGAACCAGGAAACAGAAGGGAAGGTCGGCGGGTGGGAAAGCCCGAGCAATTTGACGGGCTGTTTACTGGAATGAGTGCTGTCAACCTGATCCTCACCTGTTAATAAACCGCATCGGGACATCGAACCGCTGCAGTTCAAGATCCTACCAACCCGGTAGACCGGCACACCGCGTGTATCGACTGCTGGAGCATCCAATCTGCGCTTCCCAGATGCCTGCAAACCACAGTGCCGTGTTACCCTGGCCTAGTATAAAATTTCCCCAACCTCGGTGGCCACCTTACAAACACAGCTCCTCTTCGCGTGTATCCCGCGGGACGTCACCTAGGAGCGGACAGAGGGCGGAGAGGAGAGTCCGTGAGCAAACACTCCGCCGCCACCCAGATGCTTGTTAAACACGGCCAGCATGACAACTCACCCCCGATAGCAGGAAGGTGCCGCAGAGCAAGGGCCGCGCCGGGACACAGCACCGAACCCCAAGCACATAGAACCTTTCTAGAAAGGGAAACAGAAGAAACACGGCGACCCGACGGTCAGGAAGCTTTTTTGTCTCCTTCGGACGGGGCGGAACGCGAGGGACAAAATGGCGGGAGGGGATGTATCAAACCTACGCCCAGCTTTATGTTGCCGTGTGTCCCTCTTTGAAGCGGCAGAGAACTCCCGTCTCTCTTTGCACGGGAATACCTTGCCATCGCAGCGGCCCCGTTGTGTTTCGGGGCGACTCAAGCAGCCTCAAAAGGAAAAAAAAGGGAAAAGAAGGGATGGAAAAAAAAAGGAGAGACATATACCTACCCAGGGATTCTAAACGTTAGTATGCAACTTCTAGCTTATAGCTCTTAGGATTAAGTACTATTATGTTAGATATATAGAGTATATATACCTTATAGAAAAATAAGTAAGGATAATATATTCTTAGTATAAGGTTTCCTAACTTAAGATCTAGAATTCTTCCCTAGGTAACTTCTCCTCTAATAGGCTATATAAGAAGACCTCTAAATATTTTATACTTAGAACTATTAGTATAGGATAGCGCTAACGTTTAGAATCCCTAGGTAGGTATAGAGAGAGGGAGAGAGGGAGTCTATCTCAGCTGGAATGGGGGATGGGTACAAGACGGTATTTAGGAGCAGTGGAGGCATGTTCCTAGGGCACCTATTGTATTCCCAGGGATGCTGCTGCTTCACGCTTCTAATTGTGGCTGAATCGCCCAAGGTATGCGTCCCACGTTCCACCGGCCTGGACCCTGCCCCTTTTGACAGTCCAAGACCTTCGCAGCTCGCCTTACCTTATTTCACCTTTACTATTCATTCGGTATGCTGGAGCCTCTCGATATTTCTACAGCAGCTTACTTAAATAACCTCGGTGTCCCCCGTGTTTAAACCCCTTCCCGCAACCTAACTCATTATACTGGCCAATAGATTTTGGGGGACTAGAGGGATGTAATTCTTTGCGATACTGATAGGCGAATACCATGTTGGGTTCCTCGGAGAAGATCCCCGGGGTGCTGGGGTAGGTGCCGAGTCGACATCTCGTCTTTTAAGGGCTATTATGTCCGGAGACGAGACATCGACTCGTCACCTATGGGGGGGGGGGGGGGGGGGGGGGGGGGGGGGGGGGGGGGGGGGGGGGGGGGGGGGGGGGGGGGGGGGGGGGGGGGGGGGGGGGGGGGGGGGGGGGGGGGGG
>JAOQIF010001476.1:0-16615 GCA_026260285.1 Colletotrichum sansevieriae
AGCATAGTATAGTTTAGCACCTAGTAGCCTTCTAGTTAAGGAAGCTCTTAGATATAGAGAGGCGCTAGGCTATAGGGTAATAGGAACTCCTTGCTATTATAGAAAGTTTAGATCACTAGGTATAGTACCTATAAAGACTTCCCGAGAAATTCGTAATACTTATAGACTATATAGCGCTAAAAGGAGTACTTGCTATGCCTATATAGGATATTTATAGAAGACTTGTGCGATAGGTCTACTGCTTATTAGCATTTAACTTTAAAATCTAGCATAAGTCGGGGGTTATTAATCTAGTAGATAGACTATTATAACGCCCTAACTATATAATAGAAGATACTAAGGTAGATAATATACTTCCTACCCTTAGAAAGAAACTTAGGCTTATTAGCTAGCTTTTAGCAAATATTCGCTAGTATATTACTAAGCTTAAAGGAACTATAGCAGTTGCGAGAACTTATACCCGAGCCGTCTAGTGAAGCATATAAGAACCTTGCTAGAGGGCTAGCTCTAAGGTTAAGGGATCCTTACCCTTAAGTTAGTACTACCCTATGATAGGTACTAATAAGCTACTATATATAAGTATGCATATTAGCGCTATTACCCGCACGAAAGTATATACAGGTGCTACGCTAACTACTCTACGAGAGAATAGCAATAAGCTAGAGGACTTAGGGGGAGCTGGGGTTACTATACTAGAATAGTATATCCTATATACTATAATAAGGGAGCTTATTTAGGATAAAACGGCTTATATACTATAACTAGGCGTAGATCTCGAATAGATAGTTAGAGGATTATAGGCTAAAAACCCCTTCTATAGAGATATTATAGCCAAGGTTCGCTAGGACGCTAGGGAATACTAAGGATACCGAGTTAATAAGAATAATATCCTTTAGTTTAGAAGAAGACTTATTATCCTAGAAGAGGGATCCCTCTGCTATGAAATCCTGAAAAATTACTATAATACGCCTAGATTAGGGTATATAGGAGCAAATAAGATAGCTAAGCTAATCTTGCGAAAGTTTTATTAGCTATATTTAATAGAGGACGTATAGTAATATATCACTAAGTGCCCGCGCTACTAAGGGGCGCGCATACTATAGCATAAGCTATATAAGCTACTATAAACGCTAGAACTACTAGCATACCTATTCTAATAGATTTCTTTAGACTTCTTAACTAGCTTATTAGAAAGTTACTAAGATAATAGAGTTACTTATAATACGATCCTAGTAATTATATATCAGATAACTAAAGTAGCACGGTTCTTAGTAACAACTAAGCAACTAGACGCTGCAGGTTTAGCAAGGATCCTATATCAAGAGATCGAGTACTAATATAGCACGCTAGAAGTTATTATTAGTAACTAAGATAAACTAATCACTAGCTAGTTCTAGCGAGACTAGACTAAGGCCTGAGATATAGAAGGGTATATCTCTACTACGTAGTACCTATAGATAGATAGTTAGACTAAAAGAATATACTAGACCTTAATTATATATCTTATAAAGTTTAGCAAAGGCTCGCGCGACTAATAGGCAATATAACTAGTTAAGGCTGAATTTTTATATAATAATAGCAAATATACTACTATTAGTATATCCCTATTTAAAGCCCTTATAGGATACTACCCTCGAATAGTTAACTATTACTTGCTAAACGTAGAGATTAGGACCCAAGGGGTTAATAAAAGGCTTAAGAAGCTAATAGAGGTTTGCTAAAGAATAGCTAAGACTTAGTAATATATAACTAAGGTATAAGCTAAGAATGCGAATACTAGAAGAAAAGTATAATTATATTATATTAGAGATATTATAGGACTCTTAATAAAGAACTTCTATTTTGCAAAGAGTTAGCAAAAGCTCGCCCTAAGATTTATTCCTATACTAATTATAGAAGTTATAAGCCCGAATACCTATAGAGTATAACTCCCGGAGAAGTATAGTTGAGCGTATAATATCTTTTCTATTGCTCTACTTAAGCTATAGTATAGCTAAAAGCTTACTAAGAGGTAGCTCCTAGACCTTAAAAAAGACCCTGAGGAATAGGAAGTTAAGGATATTATATTATAGAGGGAAGTGCTAATAAGCCCCCTATATTTAGTTAAATAAAAAGGCTAGCTAGTAGAGTATAATACCTAGGAGCCTGAAGAATACTTAGCGAACGCTTTGCAAATCCTCGCTAGATTTAAGAAATAGTAGCATAAGTCGTATCGCAAGTAGAATAATAAGTAGTATAGAGTAATAAGAAAAGTCAATTAACTATAAGATAGCTAAAAACGCTAAAGAGAAGACCCCCCCCCTATAAAAGCAATATAAACCCTATAGGTACCTAACCTTATATCACTATAGAATTCCACCGCACTCTCGCCGAAGTTCCGCTAGTACTACTACTTATTATTATTATTATTACCCTCGTTATTATTATTATTATCCTCGCTTTCCTCCTTAGAGCTATTACTAATAATACTACTATTACTATCCTAACTATTGCTCTCTATAGCTTTATTGGAGTCGCTATCCTCTATAGCTAAGGACTTATCCTCCTCGCTATTATAAACCTAGTATTACTAAGCTATTGCTAAGGTATTACTAACCTTCTTCTGAGAATTTAGTCAAAGCGCGGGACTACTACTAATAACTTTAAAGATAGCAACGGGAGCTTAGTAATAAGTATTATAAAGTATATAGGAACCTTAGACCTTCGAAGGCTCCTATAAAGGAAGCGTAGATATATAGGTATTGCTCTTTAAAAGCTATATTATTAGGATATTAGCAAGCTTATTAAGAAAGGTAGCTTACTTAAAGATATAGGTTTTATTATATAAGTAAATAAGGAGAGTATTATTAAGCTACCCTATAATCTCCTTAATTAAAACCTTATCCTTAGCCTAGCGAGCTGCTTATAAATATATATTAGACTAATAAAAGGGCGAGATTAATTATAAGGTAAAACCTACCTCGAGCGAAACCTATAGATACGCCTAGGTATATAAAGCTATACTCTCCTCAATACCTATAGCAAGGAGCTAGTTCTTATAGTTCTTAGAACTAGGCTTAAGACTAGCAGGGTTTATTAATTAGTTATAGAGGCGTTAGAGAAGCTCCTGCTCCTGCTCTATAGCTATAAAGATATAAAAGATCTTATACTATTAATACTAGCTAGTAGTAATTACGCGGATATAATGCTTAACCTAGTTCTAATAGAAACGAGTAGTACTAATAAGATAAATAGGAATCTAGAAATAGGAAAAGTTAGCCTATACCTCTACCGAACGGTCGCTAAACTTACCCTATAGCACTTAATATTATAAACCTAGTATAACTCGCATATATAATTACTATTATAGCAATAGGTATAGATAACCTAGGCATTCTTAGGGAGCTATAGCGCGCAACTAACGCAGGGTTCGCTACTACCCGCCTAATCACGCTAATAGTTACTACTACTAAGTTCGGCCTTAGTAGGGCTATACTTACGAAGGTCGCGGCCAAAAGTATTCGTACATCAGGGGTCCCATGTCGCTATGCGAGTATCGGTGGGGTTTGGGCTATAGAGACTATAGTCGATCTTTTGCCTATTTCAGAGGGAATTTCGGTGCGTTAAAACGAGGATGCCCTAACTAAAAATTAGCCTATGCTATTATTTTAATACTAATATCCCGTTCAGAGGTTAGCTTCAAAGGGGGGGGGGGGGGGGGCCCCCCCCCCCCCCCCCCCCCCCCCCCCCCCCCCCCCCCCCCCCCCCCCCCCCCCCCCCCCCCCCCCCCCCCCTGACCTTAAACTAAACGCTACTAACGCTACTACGAACGCCTGGTTTTACGATACTAGTGAAGTCGAAAGAATAGGATATTACTACTAGGGCCTCGATCCTAGCCCTCTAGGCGTCGGGCAGCTTAATAATTGCTAAGATCTGCAGGGATTTCGATATACCCCGTAGCACGTTTAACTCGATATATAAAAAAGCTATAGATCGAGGATAGGAGCTAGGAAGCGTTATACTTAACGTATATATTAAGAACGGCTATCGATATAGGCGTCTATTAGTTATAGTTAATAAGTTAGAGGTTCTAATCTTAAATATTCTAACCAAAAATTCATCAACTAGGCAGTACTCCACGCAGTAGATTACTAACGTAATCCGCTATATATTCGTTTAGAATAACTTCTCAATTAGTTAGCAAACTATATATTAATACCTCAAAAGCAAGCGTTTCTATAGTATTAAAATAATAACTAAGCTAGGCCTAAATAACTAAAAAAAGAAAGCGCGACTACGGTAGGCATTATAATATAGTTCCTAGACGATCGAAGACTAGAAGAGGGTTATATAGAGCGACGAGACCTCTATAGTATTAAGGGCGGTCCGTAGCAAGCGGAGGGTATAGCAGAGACCTCACGAGACCTTTTACTATTATATTATTAGACGTAGGTAGAAGGGCTAGTAAGAGTTCATATTTTAGGGATGCTTTTATTAGCATAAGGTCGGGCCCTGCTATATATAGCGCTAGGAAATAAAAAAAGAGCGAGAGAGGCTCTAGCAATAGATAAACTAATATAACGACTACTATAAGGTAGTAGATTGAGAAAAATAAGAAGCTATAGAGGTCGTGAGAGTAGCTAGCTTAAAAAGGAAGCCCTCGAGGCCTAAGTAGTAGAAATATATAGCTAAAACTAGTGCGATAGAGAGAGGCTTGAAAAAAGGCGGTATTAACTAGTATTAGTATTAGTATACTATTCTAAGGCTACTTTTTATGCCTTTTGTTAAATAATAGTAATATACCTGCCTAGATATAATAGCATAAGAGGATAATGCTAGCCCTCACGCCTCGCACTAGAACCGCGAGCTATAGGCGAGGTCAGGGATAATCCTCATAACGTAGCTAGCAAATTCACTAGATCTCTCAGCGATCGAGCCTCCTTAGGTATATCTAAAGCGACGGCAAGGGCTTATTAGTATTAATAGCTACTAGAGGTTAACCCGAATATAGAAGGCAAATTAGAAGAACTTCCTATTTAAGAAGTTATAGCACTTCGTAGAGCGAATCTAGCGGAATATTTAATAGGTAATTCAGCTAAAGGGGGGTAATGAATATAAAGAAAGCGCACGCTTATTAGTATTAATAGCAGCAGAAGAGGCGACTCTATATGCTAAGATTAATACTTTTTTAGCTATACTAGACGAAGTAGTAGTAAATAATAATAATCTATAGCAGGAGGTGGTCGATAGGCTTAACGATCTCGACTTAGATCATAAGGCTAGCAGCTATGCTACGCGCGCTACTAAGGAGGTAGAATAGTTAGAAATTGATAATAATAGCGATTTTAACGGGGAAAATTAGGATTCTAAGTAAAAGAGGGTAGGAGAGTTTAAATATAACTTTAGAAGTGTGATATTTACGTTATATAGGGTGTTTTTAGTAGTATAGCAAAAAATTAGTATTTTTTTATAATCGTGGTAGTAATAAAATTAGCTGCGTATATCGAGGTGGGGTGGAGGGGTAGTTGGAGGCGGCTAGCGCCGAAGTTTAGCCGGCTTCTAGTTAGCTGCACTATGATTAAAAGTGGGGATGTACGAATACTTTTGGCCGCGACCTTCGTAGCGAGGAGTCAGCTAATAAGGCTCTTAGCGCTTATGATATTTAAGGATATTTTAAAAGATAGGGAGGGTCTATAAAGTCTCGATAAAGGGCTTAGATAATATAAAAGTAGTTATTATATAATAAGGAGGGAAAAGAACTAACCCTAGGGCAGGAAAAAGCTGTTATTTTATAGATAGCTAAAGAGACCTCGCTAAACTATCGCAAAGGCAGATATAACTTTAGATAGCAAAGAATAGTAGTTACTCACTATAGCAGGTGCTACCTACTAGGAGATAGATATAGTAAATTAGTAATAATAGTTACTATCCGACCTACTTAATAGCCTCGTAATACGCTCGTTTAGAAGGGGGATAATAGGATAAAAAACGAAGTTATTATAAGGGTATAGTATAAGAAGGTGCTCGCTAGATAAAGAGCGAATAATAGGAGAACTAAAACGAAGCTACTATTAGGATAACTGCCTTCTTTCAAAAGGAAATAATAGGATAAAATATGAAGTTATTATAAGGGTATAATATAAGAAAGTGCTCGCTAAATAAAGGGCGAATAGCGGGAGAATAAAAACGAAGTTACTATAAGGATAACTACCCCTATTCGAAAGGAAATAATAGGATCCCTTTAAAATAGCCCGGATAGAGAGCATAAAAGGGCCTAAAAAGAGAGGAACTATAAGGAACGGGATTATAAGCCTAGCTATTATATCTATAACTCCAAGGGCTCTACTATATTTTAGCGAATATTCAATAAATAGATACTATGCTAGATAATAGTAGCGATAAGTAAAAGACCGGGACCCACCCCGGATAGCTAAGAAGGATAATAATAGAGGGCTAACCTGCAATACCTAATCTTATAATAGGGATTACTATAATTAGAAGGGGGATAATTATAAGGGACTAGATACCTAGACTAGAGAAACTAGAGATGCTTTAGCTACTATAGGCCGAAGGGATAGAGAGGTCTATAGGTCTAGGGTATAGAACCCTTATAGCGAAGACTTAGTAAATACTCGCTAAAGGCTAGAAATAAAGGATCTTAGAAGAAGTAAGCAAAAGTAGCATAATAATACGGACCCTATCTTTTGGGTGCTTCTGCTATTAGTTTGACCTAACCGTGGCTCTTAGCCCCTCGATACCTTTACATTATATTGAACTATTACTTAACCTTCTAAGTCTGCAGCTTATAGAGTTCTCTCTAAGGTATACCTATCTACCCCTAATTTGCTAATATTTTGCTAATAGTATAGCTTTATATCTTATACTTACTATTATTCCTTATAATTATCCCCCTTCTAAAGCCTTAGTCCCTAAGGCATACTAGTAGAGTAATATAGCTCTATATTACTAACTATAGGGTAGTAGTTTAGCGCTTTTATTATATTATTCGCTATTACTCTTTCCTATACTAGATTTAGGCTACTATAGTAAATAACTATAAGGGACTGGATACCCAGACCGGAGAAACCGGAGACGCTTCAGCTAATATAGGCTAAAGGGATGGAGAGGCCTGTAGGTCTAGGGCATAGAACCCTTATAGCGAAGACCTAGCGAATACTTGCTAAAGGCTAGGAATAAAGGATCTTAGAGGAAGTAAGTAAAAGTAATATAATAATACGGATCCTATCTTTTAGGTGCTTTTACTATTAGTTTAACCTAATTATAGCTCTTAGCCTCTTAATACCTTTATAATTCTTTTGCTTCTACCTTGCTTTAGGAAGGTTAGTAATAATAATAGCACTATATACCCGAGTAACGCCTATTAATTAGGCTAAAGAACCTATACCTAATATTCGCTAAGAATAGAGCGAAATAGCCTATATAAACCTATATAAGGAAGCTAACCCTAGCGAGCAGTTAGAGGATAATATAAGCTAATAAGGGGAGGTAAGAAGCTATGCTTTAAGCGAGGCTAGGGGCCCCGAAGAGAACGGGCTACTTATGCTAAACGCTCGCTATATAGATAACGAGCATATATAGGAGAATAGGGAATATAAGACCCCCTCCTATAAACCGGATAGGCTAATAGGCTAGATATCTATAGCTATAGCTAATAGGCTAGCCTAAGCTAGAGGGCTAGATAAAGCAACTAGCTAAGTACTAATATAATAGATTATAACTATAATAGCTAACTAATAGGAGCTAATTACTACTATATTAAGCAACTAGGCTCCTGCTAAGCGATTGCCTAAGGTTTATAAAAAACCCCTAAATTATAATATAGCACGCCTTACTAGCGAATCTACTAGTATAATAAGAGAAGATTAGCTTATTATAATTAAAGAGGCTTATAAGTACCGCCCTAGCTGCTCTAATAGCTAGTATATCTAGTAAGCTTTAAGTATAATAGAGCATACCCTATAAATAGAATAGCGGAATTATTAGCAAATACTTATAGATAAGTTAGGGAACTAGATAGACCCTAAATAGGAAGACTTTAGAATTTTTATAAGAAGGTAGTATATCGCGCCCGAGCTCTAAGAATAGAAGTATTATAATACTTTAAGATAGTGCTATTAGAAGGATAATAAGAAACTAATTATATATTAGGCTTAATAGGAGTCTATTAACTAAGTACTTAGCAAGCTGAGCATTAGTAATATAAAGGCGTATACCTTTTTTTAAGGCCTTATTAGGACCCTAAAGGACGAACTCTTTAAGCAGGATATTAACTATACTAATATGCATACTATCACCCTATATATATAGAGATTATAGGAGATTACAGAAGGGAGATATAAGGGAATATCTACTAGCCGTTCCGAGTTATATAAGTAACTATACTTAAGCTCTCTAGACCGCCCTTATAAGAGCAGCTTATAACCCCCTAGGTTAATAGACTTAAGGGATTGCTAACTAGAGACCCTATCCTAGAACGACTACTTAGCAGATGCTCGCATAATACCTAGCGCTAGTAGTACGTCTACTAACTCCTAGGGACCCTAATATTATAATTATAAGAAATATAGCTATATCTCCTCTAACTATACTAAACCCCGTGCGCAGCTAACGGGTAGTAATTAGAACCTAAACCTAAGGTAGGGCAGGATAAGTGCGATTGCAATACCTAGCATAACTAATGCTAAAGACTCAGGAAACGAGTAAGCATAGATATAACCCTAAGGGGTACTACGCTAGAAATCACCTCGGTTCTAGTAGGATAGATTATTAAGGGATAGGTATTAGCATTCTAAGCATCTAGCAAAGTTGAACTAGAGGTTAATATAGATACCTATATAATAGTAGACGTTATATAAGAAGACCTCGTTAAGAAGCTCTAACTAAAGGAAGCTACTAGTATTATAGCCCCTAAATTAGTAGATTTCTAGGGAAGGCCTATGCCTATAGGTAAGGTCTACTAGCTTATATTCTTCCTTATAGATAGTCGGGGTTACCTATAGAAGATTCGCTAGGCTTTCGTTATAAGCCCTCGCCCCGAAGGAGCAGGAGATATCCTTCTATCTAATAACTTAATAGGATAAGAAGGCATCTATATAGATACCTATATATATACCTAGTTATATAAACCCCTCTTACTCGCTAAGCTAGAAGTAATTATCTAAGAGATCGTAGAAAATAGCTAATAGGCTTATATTATATATCTAATAGGCGCTATAAGCTCTAATAAGAAGGATATAGAATCCTTAGGCGAAGACTTACTAGATAATAAGTAAGAGAAAAAGATTCCTAGGGAACTTTAAGACTTTACTAACGTTTTTAATAAAGAGAATATAAAGAAAGTTCTAAAGCTAAAGGGAGTAGTATAATATATCGAACTAAAACCTAGTAAGGAACCCCTATATAGACCGATATACCCTATATTAGTAGAGTAGTTATAAACGCTCGCTAAGTATATCCGGGATATAGAGGCGGCAGGCTATATACGCCGCTTAACTAGCTCTATAGGAGCACTAGTACTATTTATGCCTAAGAAGGATAAAAGCCTATAACTATATATAGACTATAGGGGACTAAATAAAATTATAATAAAGAACTATTATCCTCTGCTACTAATTAGCAAGCTTCTAAATAAGCTTGCTAGAGCAAAGTTTATTTTGAAGATTAACTTAAGCGAGGTATACTACTAAATTATAATTAATAAGGCAGATAGGTAGAAAATAGCATTTAGAATGCGATATAGGTACTTCGAGTATACTATAATACTATTTAAGCTTATAAATACCCTAGCAACTTTTCAGGCGTATATTTACTAAATACTTACTAACCTTTTAAATACCTACTATATTATATACCTAGATAATATTCTAATCTACTTAGATATAAGGGAATAGCATACCAAGGACCTCTATACTATCTTATATTACCTAAGGGCTACTAAGCTATTTATAAAACTAAAGAAGTATAACTTCTACTAGATAGAAGTAGATTTTCTAGGGTTCTATATTACCTAAGATAGTATTAGGATAGACCTGGATAGAGTCCGAGCAGTTACTAAATAGCTAGTGCTAAAGTCTTTTAGAGATATCTAAGTATTCCTTAGTTTCTATAACTTTTACTATAAGTTTATTATAAGATATTCTTATATTATAGCCCCTATAACTAGCGCGCTTAAGGGAAGCTAGAATAGCACGAAGTTAGAAGCCTTCGCCTAGATAAGGGAGATATAGATCGTATTCGAGATACTTCGGAGAGTATTTGCTAAAGCCCTAATACTAAGATACTATAACCTAACGTTAGAAACTAGGGTTAAGACTAATACGTCTACTTAGGTAGCATCTAGCATGCTTTTATAGAAGTATAGCATAGTTTAGCACCTAGTAGCCTTCTAGTTAAAGAAGCTCTTAGATATAGAGAGGTACTAGGCTATAGGGCAATAGGAACTCCTTGCTATTATAGAAAGTTTAGATTACTAGGCGTAGTACCTATAAGGACTCCCTAAGAAATTCGTAATATTTATAGACTATATAGCGCTAAAAGGAGTGCTCGCTATGCCTGCGCAGGATATTTATAGAAGACTTATATAATAGGTCTACTACCTATTAGCGTTTAACTTTGAAATCTAGTATAAGTTAGGGGTTACTAATCCAGCAGATAGACTATTATAACGCCCTAATTATATAGTAGAAGATACTAAGGTGGATAATATACTTTCTACCTTTAGAAAGAAACTTAGGCTTATTAGCTAGCTTTTAGCAAATATTCGCTAGCATATTACTAAGCTTAAAGGAACTATAGTAGTTATAAGAACTTATACCCGAGCTATCTAGCGAAGCATATAAGAACCTTACTAGAGGGCTAGCTCTAAGGTTAAGGGATCCTCACCCTTAAGTTAGCACTACCCTATAATAGGTATTAACAAGCTACTACGTATAAGTATATATATTAGCGCTATTACCTGCATAAAAGCATATATAGGTATTATGCTAACTGCTCTACGAGAGAATAGCAATAGGCTAGAGGACTTAGGGGGAGCTGGGGTTACTATACCGAAATAGTATATCCTAGATGCTATAATAAGGGAGCTTATTCAGGATAAAACAGCTTATATGCTATAACTAGGCGTAGATCTCGAATAGATAGTTAGAGGACTGCAAGCTAAAAACCCCTTCTATAGAGATATCGCAGCTAAGGTCTGCTAAGATACTAGGGAATACTAAGGATACCGAGTTAATAAGAATAATATCCTTTAGTTTAGAAGAAGACTTATTATCCTAGAAGAGGGATCCCTCTGCTATGAAATCCTAAAGAACTACTATAACGCGCCTAGATTAGGGTATATAGGAGTAAATAAGATAGCTAAGCTAATCTTATAAAAGTTTTATTAGCTATATTTAATAGAGGATATATAGCAATATATCGCTAAGTACCTATGCTGCTAAGGGGTGCGCATACTATAGCATAAGCTATATAGGCTACTATAAATACTAGAACTACTAGCATACCTATTCTAATAGATTTCTTTAGACTTCTTAACTAGCTTGCTAGATAGTTGCTAAGATAATAGAGTTACTTATAATATAATCCTAGTAATTATATATTAGATAACTAAAGTAATATAGTTCTTAGTGATAACTAAGCAACTAGATGCTATAGGTTTAGTGAGGATCCTATATTAAGAGATCGAGTGCTAATATAGCACGCTAGAGGTTATTATTAGTAACTGAGATAAACTAATTACTAGCTAGTTCTAGCGAGACTAGACCAAGGCCTGAGATATAGAAGGGCATATCTCTATTGCATAGTATTTATAAATAGATAGCTAGACCGAAAGAATATACTAGACCTTAACTATATATCTTATAAAGTTTAGCGAAAGCTCGCGCGACTAATAAGTAATATAACTAGTTAAGGCCGAATTTTCATATAATAATAGCAAATATACTACTATTAGCATATCCCTATTTGAGGCCCTTATAGGATACTACCCTCGAATAGTTAACTACTACTTACTAAATATAGAGATTAGGACCTAAGGGGTTAATAAAAGGCTTAAGAAGCTAATAGAGGTTTGCTAAAGAATAGCTAAGACCTAGCGATATATAACTAAGGTATAAGCTAAGAATGCGAATATTAGAAGAAAAGCGTAATTATATTATATTAGAGATATTATAAGACTCTTAATAAAGAACTTCTATTTTGCAAAGAGTTAGCAAAAGCTCGCTCTAAGATTTATTCCTATGCTAGTTATAGAAGTTATAGGTCCTAATGCCTATAGAGTATAACTCCTAGAGAAGTATAGCAGAGCGTATAATATCTTCTCTATTGCTCTACTTAAGCTATAATATAGTTAAAAGCTTGCTAAGAGGTAGCTCCCGGACCTTAAAGAAGACCCTAAGGAATAAGAAGTTAAGGATATTATATTATAGAGGGAAGCGCTAATAGGCCCCTTATATTTAGTTAAGTAAAAAGGCTAGCTAGTAGAGTATAATACCTAGGAGCCTAAAGAATACTTAGTAAACGCTTTGCGAATCCTCGCTAGATTTAAGAAATAATAGCATAAGTTATATTATAAGTAGGATAATAAGTAGTATAGATTAATAAGAAAAGTTAATTAACTATAAGATAGCTAAAATGCTAAAGAGAAGACCCCTCCCTATAAAAGCAATGCAAACCCTATAGGTATCTAACCTTATATTACTATAGAAGTCTACTATACTCTCGCTGAAGTTCTACTAGCACTATTACTTATTATTATTATTATTACCCTCGTTATTATTATTATTATCCTCGCTCTCCTCCTTAGAGCTATTGCTAGTAGTATTACTATTATTATTCTAACTATCGCTCTCTATAGTATTATTAGAGTTGCTATCCTCTATAGCTAAGGACTTATCCTCCTTACTACTATAAACCTAGTATTGCTAAGCTATTGCTAAGGTATTGCTAACCTTCTTCTAAGAATTTAGTTAAGGCGCGGGATTACTACTAATAACTTTAAAGATAGTAATAGGAGCTTAGTAGTAAGTATTATAAAGTATGCAGGAACCTTAGACCTTTAAAAGCTCCTATAAAGGAAGCGTAGATATATAGGTATTGCTCTTTAAAAGCTGCGTTATTAGGATATTAGCAAGCTTATTAAGAAAGGTAGCTTATTTAAAGATATAGGTCTTATTATATAAGTAGGTAGGGAGAGTATTATTAAGCTATATTATAATCTCCTTAACTAAAACCTTATCCTTAGCCTAGCGAGCTACCTATAAATATATATTAGACTAATAAAAGGGCGAGACTAACTATAAGGTGAAACCTACTTTAAGTAAAACCTATATATACGCCTAGGTATATAAAGCTATACTCTTCTCAATACCTATAGCGAGGAGCTGGTTCTTATAGTTCTTAGAACTAAGCTTAAGACTAGCAGGGTTTACTAACTAGTTATAGAAGTATTAGAGAAGCTCCTGCCCCTGCTCTATAGCTATAAAGATATAGAAGATCTTATATTATTAATACTAGCTAGTAGTAATCGTGCGGATATAACGCTTAACTTAGTTCTAATAGAAATAAGTAGTACTAATAAGATAAGTAGGAATCTAGAAATAGGAAAAGTTAGCCTATACCTCTACCGAATAATTGCTAAACTCACCCTATAGCACTTAATACTACGAACCCGGTATAACTCGTACGTATAATTACTATTGTATCGATAGGTGCAAATAACCTAGGTATTCTTAGGGAGCTATAGCGTGTAGCTAACGCAAGGTTTGCTGCTACCCGCTTAATCACGCTAATAGTTACTACTGCTAAGTTTAGCCTTAGTAAGGCTATACTTAGCGAGGAGTTAGCTAATAAGGCTCTTAGCGCTTATAATATTTAAGGAAGTATTAAAAGATAGGAAGGGTCTATAAAGGCTTAATAAAGGGCTTAGATAATATAAAAGTAGTTATTAAATAATATAGTATAATAAGGAGGGAAAAGAACTAACCCTAGGGCGGGAAAAAGCTATTATTTTATAGATAGTTAAAAAGTCCTTGCTAAACTATTACAAAGGCAGATATAACTTCGGATAGTAAAGAATAGTAATTACTTACTATAGCAGGTGCTACCTACTAGGAGATAGATATAGTGAATTAGTAGCAATAGTCGCTATCTAACCTACTTAATAGCCTCGTGATACGCCCGTTTAGAAGGGGGATAATAGGATAAAAAACGAAGTTATTATAAGGGTATAATATAAGAAGGTGCTCGCTAGATAAAGGGCGAATAGCGGGAGAACTAAAACGAAGCTACTATTAGGATAACTACCCTCTTTTAAAAGGAAATAATAGGATAAAAAACGAAGTTATTATAAGGGTATAATATAAGAAAGTACTTACTAGATAAAGGGCGAATAGTAGGAGAATAAAAACGAAGTTACTATAAGGATAACTACCCTCTTTTGAAAGGAAACGATAGGATCCCTTTAGAATAGCCCGGATAGAGAGCATAAAAAGGCCTAAAAGGAGAGGAATTATAAGGAATGGGATTATAGGCCTAGCTATTATATCTATAACTCCAAGGGCTCTACTATCCTTTAGCGAATATTCAGCAAATAGTTACTACGCTAGATAATAGTAGCAATAAGTAAAGGACCGGGGCCTACCCCGGATAGCTAAGAAGGATAATAACAGAGGGCCGACCTATAATACCTAATCTTATAGTAAGGATTATTATAATTAGAAGGGGGATAATTATAAGGGACTAGATACCTAGACTAGAGAAACTGGAAATACTTTAGCTAATATAGGCTAAAGGGATAGAGAGGCCTATAGGTCTAGGGCATAGAACCCTTATAGCAAAGACCTAGCGAATACTCGCTAAAGGCTAGGAATAAAGGATCTTAGAGGAAGCAAGTAAAAGTAGCGTAATAATACGGATCCTATCTTTTAGGTGCTTCTGCTATTAGTTTGACCTGACCGTGGCTCTTAGCCCCTCGATACCTTTATAATAACGTATTTTATTTTCTAGTATATTATATGTTTTTGAATTTTAAATATTGCTATTATTTTTTAATTAGTTGCTAATAGTTATATAACTATTTAGTAGTATATAGCTAGTAATTATTTAGCTTTATTACCTAGCAATATTAAGTATAAAAGGGTATCTTCTTTTTAAGGTCTCTAACCTAGTTAAAACTCCTCCTCTTTATAATCCTTTTTTTAACCTAGTAGCTTTTATTTTTTAGTATCTATCTTATAAACCTTTATTATAATTATCTAATTTCTCCCCTTTCCCTTTCTCTCTCCTTATCTTACTTATCTACTTCTCTAGCTTTTTTCTAATAGCTCTCTATGATATCCTATATTATATATATAAGTATAATACTTATATATACCTCTATAAACCTAAGATCCTCTCTAATAACGTTATTAATAATACTAATAATAGCTATCCTTACTTTAGCTATCTTTATAAGATATATTAGGATATTATTAACTTTTATTATATATATAGTAACTATATATAGAAGTATATCTATTATAACTTTAATAAGAAGAAATATGCTACTATAAGTCTCTACTAATTCGCTACCTAGTTACTATGTGCTAACGCCTAGTAGGTTCCCTAGGAACTTTAGGGCGCTACTTAAATAATCTAGAATATATTCCACTAGATCTAGATTTAAGAGTATAATAATATCCTAACCCTTTTTTATTATTATTATATTCTCGCTTTGCTTAGTAACTATTTAATAGTATAGAAGTATATTACTAAGCTTATCTATAGTCCTACTACTAGTAATAGCAGCTATAATATAGAGCAGCTCTAGCTCCAAGAGCTCGCCTCGATCCGTGAGCACCTAGCGCTTGATATCACACGCCTTTTAGTAATATAGTTAGCCATCACGTGGTATTCCACGTGACCACTGTTGGGCTCAACGCCCATCCTTTAAGTAGGAGACTTCTAGCGAATAAGCTCAGAAAGCTTAGCTATTATAAAATATATCACAATATACCTATAATTACCTATTATACTATTTATTATTATTTACGCTTATATTACTCTTTTCCTTATTTTACTCATAGTTTTAGCAGCCCCTACTATAGCCCTAGGCTAGTAAGAAGATTATAATATCTAGTAGTATAACTTATTCTTTTTTTCTTATCTAAAACCTCCCTTATACTATAAAGACTTATAACGAGGTAGAGGACTTAGACTTAACCTCGAAACCCCCTCCTAAAGGTATTTATATACTAAAAGAAAGGAAGTTAAAGAAGTTAAAGAGATAGAGGTCTTAACTATCGACTTATATAGCTAACTATTCGAGTTTAATATTAAATTAGCATAGTAATCCCTCTCTTATAGAGGAATATTATAACGCAGGAGATATAGCTAGAATTAGATATTATAACGAGGCTCGTAGGCTCTATAATTTCTAATAGGCTTATGAGGATTATAACTTTACCCTTAGCCTTAGCAAACGATTTTGCAACTAAATAGCAAACCTCGCTTCTCTCGAATAGGATAATAACTATATACCCTATATAGATATTATTAATATAAGCTAGAAGGCAAAAGCTAATCTATGCTATTATTAGATACTCGAGCCTAATAACTATATAGCTATATTAATTAGTAT
>JAOQIF010001477.1:0-16569 GCA_026260285.1 Colletotrichum sansevieriae
TACTAAGTAAAGCGAGAATATAATAATAATAAAGAGGGGTTAGGATATCCTCACGCTCCTAAATTTAGATTTAATAGAATATACTCTAGGTTATCTAGGCTATGCCCTAAACCTCCTAGGGAACCTACTAGGTATTAGTATATAATAACTAAGTAGCAAACTAGCAGAGACTTATAGTAGCATATTTTTTCTTATTGAAGTTATAATAGATATACTTCTGCGCGTATTTACTATATATATAGCAAAGGTTAATAATATCCTAATATATCTTATAGAGATAGCTAAGGTAGGGATAGCTACTATTAGCACTACTAGTAAGGTTGCTAGAGAGGATCTCAGGATTATAGAGGTATTTAGCAAGCACTATATCTATGCGTATCATATAGGATATAGCAGAGAGCTATTAGCAAAAAGTTAGAGAAGAAGATAAGTAGAAAAAGAAGAGATAGAGAGAAATTAGATAATTATAGCAAAAGCTTATAAAATAGGTGCTAGAAAAAAAGAGAGGTTACTAGGTTAAAAAAGGACTATAAAGAGGAGAAATTCTAACTAGGTTGGAGACCTTAAAAAGAAGACGCCCTTTTATACTTAATATCGCTAAGTAATAAGGCTGAATAATCACTAGCTATATACTACTGAATAATAGTTATATAACTATTAGCAACTGATTAAAATAATAGTAATACTTAAAATTCAAACATATATATCGCATTAGAAAATAAAATATATTATTTACTATAGTAGCCTAAATCTAGCATAGGAAAGAGTAGTAGTAAATAATATAATAAAAGCGCTAAACTATCGCCCTATAGTTAGTAATATAGAGCTATATTACCCTACTAGTATGCCTTAGGGACTAAGGCTTTAGAAGGGGGGGCAATTATAAGGAATAATAGCAGGTATAAGATATAAAGCTATGCTATTAGCAAAATATTAGTAAATTAGGGGCGGATAGATACACCTTAGAGAAAACTCTGCAAGCTATAGACTTAGAAGGTTAAGTAATAGTTTAATATAACAATGGATACCTACGTTTCAGCATTCTAGCCTTTCCTGGTTTAGGCCTATAGCTATACTCTTACAGTTTTAAAGAGAGCGAGGGTAGGCGTAGTATAAAGTCTAAATTATTAATAATATTAAGTTATATTAGAGGATAGCTTATGAGGTAGGAATAATATAAGAAGCCTAATGAGGTAGGTTATATAATAGGTTATATAACTACTCGCTGGGTCCTAGTTATTCCGACCCGGGCTATAGATCCGAAGTCGGATCTAGCTTACTAGGCGAGTGGGAGTCCTACTTACTATATAGGTAGAGGAGTATTCCTATATATAGATATTAATTAATTCTAGGTTACAAGGGTTAGGTATAATATAATAACGAAGATAGGTTTATATCCTAAATCTAAACCTAGCGCTAATTTAAGTAGCTATATTAATAGGGGATTTAATAATTAGTAGGTTCTAAAGTAATATTAATATTAGTATTATTAAGGCGTTATTTAGAGTCTTAGCTATAAATATTAATTACTTAGCGTTGTTAGTTATAGTTATATATTAGCTTATATATTAGCTATAAGTATAATAATAGAGGGTATTATTACTAGAGAAAGTCTATAAATAAATATAGTACTATCTCTAGGGATTATTACTTATAGTTCTTATATAATATGTATCTTAGATATTATTAGGTAGTTATATAGGCTATAGCTATTTATCGTTTATATTTATATAGTAATCTGCGTTATTAAAATTATAGTAGGATAGTATATTATCTCTATTATTATTAACTAATAGGGACCAGTAACTACTATTACAGTTAGACTATAGTTCTAGCTATAATACCCCTAATAATTAGTATATTATTATAGTATCTAGTTAGTCTTAACAATTATTATAATATACCTTCGTAGCTTATTATAGCTATTTAAATATTAAACCTATAGTTATGCCTAGTGTAAGAGTATAGCTAAGGGCCTAAACCAGGAAAGGCTAGAATGTTGAAACGTAGATATCCGTTATTATATTAGATTATTACTTAACCTTCTAAGTTTCTCACTTGCAGAGTTTTCTCCAAGGTGTATTTATTTGCCCCTAACTCGCTAACGTTTTGCTAATAGCGTCGTAGCTCTATATCCTATACCCGCTACTATTCCTTATAATTACCCCCCCTTCTAAAGCCTTAGTCCCTAAGGCGTACTAGTAGAGTAATATAGCTCTATATTACTAACTATAGGGCGATAGTTTAGCACCTTTATTATATTATTTACTATCACTCCTTCCTATGCCGGATTTAGGCTGCTATAGCGAATAATATATTTTATTTTCTAGCGGTTTATATATTTTGAATTTTAAATATCGCTATTATTTTTTAATTAGTTGCTAATAGTTATATAACTATTTAGTAGTACGTAGCTAGTAATTATTTAGCCTTATTACCTAGTAATGCTAATTATAAAAGGGCGTCTACTTTTCGAGGTCTCCGACCTAGCTAGATTTTTCTCCCTTTAGTATCTCTTTTTTAACTTAGCAGCCTTCGTTATTCTTCTTCTCGTTATCTATTCTATAAACCTTTGCTATAATTATTAATTTCCCTACTCTTCTTTTTCTAGTTTATTTCTTTTACTATTATTTTACTAACCGTTCTCCGTTATATCTTATATTACGCATATAGATGCAATTCTCGCTAAATACCTATATAATCCCGAGATCCTCTCTAGTAACCTCACTAGCAATTCTAATAGTAGCTATCCCTATCTTAGCTATCTCTATAAGATATATTAAGACGTTATTAACCTTCGCTATATATATAGCGAATATATATAGAAGTATATCTATTACAACTTTAATAAGAAGAGGTATACTACTATAAGTCTCTACTAGTTCGCTACTAGGTTGCTATATACTAATACCTAGTAGGTTCCCTAGGAGCTTTAGGGCATAGCCTAGACTACCTAGAATATATTTTATTAGATCTAAATTTAGGAATAGGAGGATATCTTAACCCCTCTTTATTATTATCGCATTCTCGCTTCCCTTGCTAACTATTTAATAATATAGAAATATATTACCGAGCTAATCTGCAATCCTATTATTAGTAGTAATAGCTATAATATAAAGCAGCTCTAACTCTAGGAGCTCGCTTCTATTTATAAGCACCTCACCCTTAACGTCTTAGTTTATATAGGCTATTGCTCGCTACTCCCTCGCTAATTATATCCTACTAATAACTAGTTCTAGGTTAGTACCCTTTATAATAATATCGATATTCTTTAGCACCTAAACGCTACCTAGCTGCTATATATTTATAATAATAATCCCGCTATATACCTCTATAATAAGATCGATTATCTAGTTAATAACCCTTTAATAAAACCAGTCCCTAAGCACCCTTATAAGCATAATATTAACTCCTTTCCTAAGTTTAGCAAGTCGCTTTAAAACGACCTCCTTAAGTATACCTCTAATAATATTCCCTCCTACTTTATTACTATTACTAATACTCGCCCTATCTCTCGCGCCTTATACCTCTATATTCCTATTAAATACAGCCGAGAGGATAGTAATAATTTAGCAAAAAAGGCTAGAAAGGCTAAAAAGACTAAGGTTATTATTACTATTTCTAATAATAGCTCTAGTAACGAGTCGGGTAGCGAGGCGGGTAATAGCTCTAGTAGAGAGTTAGGTAGTAACTAGGGTAGTAAGTCTAGTAGTAAGTTAGCAGGTAGTCGGTCTATAGGTAATCATAATAGGGATGCTAGTAACGTTAGTAACGCTAGCTTAGCAACTAGTCGCTATAGTACTATTCGTAGTTATAGTAGTTAGGGTGCTCGCACCCGTAGCTATAGTTAGAAGTAAATAACTATTTAGCTAATTAGCTCCCTCCTTTTTCTTATAGGATAATACCCTTCTTTCGCTATAATATTAGTAATAATTCGCTACTTAATATAATTAATATTCTACTTCTCAATTTAAACTTCTATTCTATAGTCTCGTGATTTATAATTAGCAACTTATTGCTATAACCTTGCAACTAGTTATCCCACTTCTTATAAGACCTCCTATACTATCTATTAAACTTATAAACAGCCTCTTGCGCGTTCGCTAAGTTCTCTATAGGTTCCTATATATTATATTCTATAGGCTATCCTACCTATTTAACTAGATATTATATATTATTACTAATACCTTACTATATAATAATCTCTTCTACTTCCTATTCCTCTAGCTTATCCTCGAGCTCTAGGTATATAAGCAAACCTTTGCTACCTTCTTAGCGGTCGTCCTATAGTTCTAATAAGGTAATAGAGAATACGTTATATATCTATTAGTACTATAGTAGCAGATAGACCCTATATACTTATATACTAACTAGTTCTATAATAGCTACCTATATAAACCTAGGTGCTAATTTTTTATTCTTAAACCGGAAGTTCTTTGTTAATAGCCTAATAACCTATCTCTAATAATAGGTCTAGTCCTTATGCCTTATATTATAATACTTAGCTTATACCTTAGTAGCCTTCTGCTACTATTCCTAGGCCCTCTTATAGAGTCTCGAAATATATTTAATTCGCTCCCTAACGCCCTATACCACGACCCTATTCGCAGGAGCTATATATTCTACGTAACGCGGGTAGTAACTATATAAGGCCTCTATTAGCAAGTAGCTAGTAGTGCTATAGTAACTATTATTATATATAAACTCCGCCTCGGGTAGCTAGACCGCCTATTCTTATAGCGAGTCGCTAGTATACGCTCGTAAGTACTTTTCTAATATCTAGTATATCCTTTCTAACTACCTATCGGTCTAGGGATAGTATATAGTAGAGAGGCGGCGCTTAATAGCCCTCTCTCTTATAAACTCTTCCTAAAATTAGCTAGTTAGGAGCTTATCTTAGTTGCTAATAATACCCTCTAGAGTACTAAAGCAGCACTCAACCTATTTATAGATAATCCGCGCTAACTTAGTAGCTATTAGCCGCTTTATTATCAGGATAAATATAGTAAACTTAGTTATTTAGCATATAATAACGAGAACTACGTCATATTCTCCGCCTATATACTAAAAGCTTGCTAGCAATCTAGTAATAAAGTCTATACTTATTTCCTAGAACGGGTATGCGGGTAAGGGTAGTAGTTATAATTTCCTATAAGGCTTATACCTCGGAACGCAGTTCCCCTAGCATATATAGCACCTAGTAATATAATTATATATATCTATAGCTAAGTTTAGCTAATAGAAGTTCCTCGAGATCAGCTCGGTAGTCTTATTCACCCCTATATACCCCGCCCTGCAGTCGTCGTAGTATTAGCAAAGGATCTCTAGCCTTAGAGACCCTTCTTATAGTATCTCTAGCTATCCCTTATAGAATAGGGTTCCCTAGCTATTAATTATATAGCCCCTATAATCGCTAGCTAGTCTGCGCGCCCTCTCTAATTATATCTAGTAATATAAGTCGTTAGCCTATAGTCTATAGATAAGATTTTCTATTACTTCAGAGGGTTGCTAACTATCTGCTATTTTACCTGTTATAAGCTCCCTTATAACCTAGCATAGGATATACTATTACGCTATAGTAACCCTAGCTCTAAATAAGTCCTCTTAGTTAATAACCTCTCGCTAAGTATTCTCTATATCACCCCTTGCTCTTTAGCGTTAGGTTATTATAGCTACTATAGTTATAGTAATATTAGCACGCTATAGAGCGCGATGCTAACTAGAGACTGAGGCGTCTCTGCCCCCGGAGCTATCTATCTAGAAGGGGCACCTCATACTAGCCCTTATAGCATTAATAAATGCTTTTAAAGTCTCTATACTACCTTATAGTATAGTAATACTTATCCGAAGGTCTGCTAGTAGTTTGCTAATAAGCCTTAGCTTCTTCGCTAGGGTTAGGAGTATATTATTATACTTTACCTCCCCCTCTATATAATCTAGCCTCCTAGATAGACTATCTGCTAGGTTTATAACCCCCGACCTATGCTCTAGGTTGAAGTTAAACGCTAAGAGTTTATATACCTACCTAGCAAGCCTTCCCTAAAGGTCCCGCGCAAGCGCGCTAATAACTCCCTTTAGCGCCTAGTAATCTATTAGGACTATAAACTTCTTTAATATACCCTAAAGGTAATAAGCCTAATAGTCTAAACTCTTAACTATAGCGAGAAGTTCCTATTAGCCTGCTCCCTAATATTACTCTATATCGCTAAGCTTCTATAAGTAGTAAGCAACTAGTTGCTACTAACTATTAATATACTATGATAGGATGCTAGATATAGCCTTTATAGAAGCATCTATCTTAACCCTTATCTCGCAGGTTAGGTCCTAGTATTAGAGAATTATTACTAAGCAGAAGGCTGCTTAAAGCTGCTCGAAAGCCTATTAAGCCTCTTCTAGCTAGTAAAACTCGCCTCCTTTCTTATTATTCTCGCTACCTTTTAGTAGAGATATTATTAGGGCTATAATACCTAAGTATCCTGCGATAAACTTATAGTAGAAGTTATAGAATCTAAAGAAGACCTAGATATCTCAGTATATCTTTAGCAGCTTCTATTTAGCAATAGCTTAGACGTAAGTTTAGTCTATCGATATACCCTTAAGCGTAATAATATATCCTAGGAATTTTACCCGCTATTAGTAAAACCTATACTTACTAAGCTTAGCATAGAGCTCCTACTAGCAAAGCCTATAGAGCACTTAGAGAAGGTCCTTTATATGCTGCTCTCTTATCTCTAAGTAGACTATAATATTATCTATATAGGTAATATAATAGGTATCTAATAGCTTAGCGAGCACTTAGTAAATATATACCTAGAATATAGCCAGGGCGTTTATAAGTCTAAATAGTATAATAGTATATTTAAAGTACCTATAACGCGTCTTAAACGCCGTTTTCTAGCGATCCTCTAGCTTAATGCAAATATAGTAGTATATATCTTAAATATCGATTTTCGAGATCTATTTCGCTCCCTGAAACCTATCTAATAGTTTGCTAATAAGAGGGAGTAGATATTAGTTTTTTATTATTACCTTATTTAGGCCTTGATAATCTATATAAAAGCATAGGGACCTATCTTTCTTAGGTATAAAAAGGATAGGGGTGCCTGCCTCGCTAGTTAAGGGTTAGATCCGCCCGGTTGCTTAGTTATTAGCAATATATTAGCGAATTTCTTCTAACTAATGCTCGTTTAATAGGTAGATAGGCTTATATAGGGGTTTCTTTCCTTTGATTAAATCGATAGTATATTCCGCGCCCTCTAGGACTAGGTACTGCTTTACTAACTATTCGTTAAATATTACCTATTCACTAGATAGTTCTAATAATAACTCTATATCGCCCTCTAGGGTATCTTCTTCTTCTAGAGCCCCTATTAGTAGCTTATAGGGGGTAATATTCCCCGATATATATATAATATAAGCTTTCTAGCTATTCTCAATGATCTCTTATATAAATACTAATAGCTTAGTAATACTAAAGCGTTTATATTCCTAAGTATTTATCCAGGTATTAATCATAATACCCTCTCTTCTTATAGAGTATTATAATAGGAGAAGGTCCCCTATTCCCTCGGGTTAGGAGGCTTTAGCAAAGAGTTGCTATATCTTCCTCGCTTCTCCTCCTAAGTTAATAAGGAAGAATATTAACTAGTATATATTCTAGCTCGTTATAGATAACCTATTAAACCCTTCTAATATAGGGGTAATAGCTACTATAGGTTATAGTTATAGGGATTTAGCTAGTTAGCTGCTAATAATATTAACCTAGGAATAGGAATCTATATCTACTACTACTTCTTATTTAGTAATATTTTAGAGAATAATCGCCTATCCTTTTATAGTAGCTCCTTTTAGGAGGGTATCTAGTTCTAATTTAGGCGTAGGGGTTATTAGTATAATCCCCCGGCTTACTCGTTTTCTAACGAGTTAAGTTCCTTAACTCTTAAGGATTAGATTATATTAATCCTCGCTTTCTTAGCAAGTGCTTAGTATCCTACTACTATTTTATTTACGCTTTGTTTTATATATTTATCCGGGTAGTCTACCCTCTTATACCCCTTTCGCTTATAGCTAAAGCATACTATATAATTAGATATTATAGGTTATATACTAGGGCTAGATATAGACCCGTTCTAGTTAGCTCCCTACGTCGCGCTACTAACCTATTAGGGAGGTATTAGGCTTTGCAAACCCCGCGTTATCTTCTAGCTAGAACCCTACTAGCCCGTCTTTTAACCTAACCTCGCTACTAGGGGCCCCCTTAGGTTATACTCTTCCCCTATATACTATTTCTTACTTTCGCTTCGCAGAGGTTCGCCGCCCTATTAGCAACGCATCTCCTATAAGCATTTAGCTTCTATAGCTATATCTCTTAGCCTCTATATCTTAACTTTCTAACGTTTAAGTTCCCTATATAAGAATAGGGCTAATTAGAAGTATAGTATATAAGCCTTAGCCTTGCTATCTTCTATACTAACTATATCTAAGTCCTAATATATTACTAACTATTTAGCAAAGAACTATATTAATAACTATATCTCCTTCTGCCTTATTATATTAAGCTTCTTATAGTACCTTCGCTCTTAAAGCTCGGGGTTAATATAGTATTAGCGAGCAAACGCTATAAAGTTAGCCTATGCTAGGTCTCCTTCTAGCCTAGCCCTATAGTATTGCTACTAGGTCTATAGGGATAGGCTTATCTTCGTGAGTACCTATTAGACCTGCTGCTCTAGCGTATTACTAGCGCGTAGTTAGTTTCTATCCTTAATTGCTTAGATCTAGTTACTAACCTAGTTTATAGTAAAATCCTTAGTTATAGTATAGTAATTATATATAGGGGGCTTTTTATATTCTCTCTATAAGTATCTAGGCGCTAAGCGATTAGCAAGTTCTTATAATAAGGTAGCAGTTTATTCCTTATGCTATTATTACTATAGATATATCTACTCTATAAAGCTCTCCTATTATTTCTATAGTAACCCCATAGCCTAAGCAAGGATATTAGAGATACTAGCTTCTCGGGGTATCCCGGGCGGGGTGCTCTATTAGCTACTACTTATTATCTATTCGCTCCTTAAGAGGTAGTCTACCTAGTCTAGCGCTATCCGGGACCTAGCCCGACCCCTTGGGGTTATCCCTCCTGCTATATTATTACCCGGGTTATCTATTCCCCTAGCATAGTATCTACGCTATATTCCCTATATCTCAAGGCTTAGCGAATAACTAGTATCTTATTAGCTAAGACCCTATTAGTTATATTCTATATACCTAGCTTAGAGCTTATTATAATCGAACTCCGTTGCTAAATTATTAGCATATTATTACTAGTTTGCTTTAGATATTCTAACTAGCACTAGTTTCTCAAATCGAGGTAGAAGTAATAGAATTATAAGAGTATAGCTAAGGGCCTAAACTAGGAAAGGCTAGAATATTAAAACGTAGATATCTATTATTATATTAGATTATTACTTAACCTTCTAAGTTTCTCGCTTATAGAGTTTTCTCTAAGGTATATTTATTCGCCCCTAACTCGCCGACGTTTTGCCGATAGCGTCGTAGCTCTATATCCTGCACCCGCTACTATTCCTTACACCTAGTTTATAGGGAAGATATCAGTTCTTAGGGATCATACTCTACCCTTATTATTATAGTTAGTTTAGTAAAGATTAGTTTAGTTAGTATAGGTTAGATTACTATCCTATAGGGAACTAGAATTAATTGCCTTAATAAATATAATTGTTATAGTTATTATAGTTATTATAGCCTCCTTACTAGTAGTTATAGTTACCTCTAAGTCTATATCCGCTATATTATTAGAATTAGTTATTATTATATAATATTAGAGGGGTTATCTATTAATTGATATATTAGAATAGTAGTTAGTTAGCCTAATATTAGTTATGGGAGGGAGGTTAGCTAAAGTAGCCTAATTAATTAAACTAGGTATTCTTATTTATATAGGTTTAGAAGGGAGGTTATCAGTTAAAGTTATTATTATAATAAGCATAGCGTTTATATATAAGTCTATAAATAGCTAATTCGTGGCCCTTAATATTATTAATAAAGGTATCTAATATAGTTATAGATATTAGTAATAGGATAATTATTTATAGGGTCCTTTTAAGAGCTTTATACATAGCTTTAATATGGCTTTTTTTAGCTACGCTATACGACTTAGTATCCCAAATAGTTGACTAGATAAATATATAGATATCCTTGCTATTGTATATATTAAGTAGTCTAAATATAGCTATCTTCTATTAATATATAGCCTCGCTATAGTATAGCTTAAATTATTCTAGGATCTTATTAGTAATACTATTAATAGAACCCGAGTTATAAAGTAGGGATCTATTATTATTAGATAAAACCTATAAGTACTATACTAATATAGGACCTTATAGATATTAGGTCTAGATAGATTTAATATTATTAAGCCGTCTTAATTTAGCGAGATCTATAAGTTATTCTATAAAAGTATAGATATTAGTATAGATAGTTATTGTGAGCATATAGCCTAAAAAGCCAGGCCAGGGAAGGAAGGAGTAGCAGTAATATAGGGGGTCGATTATTATTAAGAAAATAAGTTAGCCCTTCTAGCTACTTATACGCATAGCACCCCTTTTTAGGGCTTAGCTAACTAATATAGTTAAACCTCAGCAGAGGCCTAGCGCTAGTTTAGCGCTAGCTTAGCGCTATAATCCTAATCCCTTATAATTACCCCCCCTCTAGAGGGCTTAGTCTCTAAGTCTATTAATTTATAAAACTCCTACTTATATAGGGATTTAAACCCTCTATAGCGCCTATAATTAGTTATATTTAGGCCCTTAGGTCTTTTACTTAGTTACTATAGCTTCGCTAGAGGCCCCCTAGGCACTTAGCAGCTCTATTATTATCTTCTGCGCAGCTTTAGATCTTATACCTATATGCTAGCGGGCTAGTTTCTTCTATATAGCCTCAGGTCTTATACCTATGCGCTATTAGCTTCTACCTAGCTTTAGGTCTTTTACCTATATACTAGCAGGCTTTGCCTACTAAATCCTAAGGGCTTAGTAATAATAATCCATTTATCCTCTAATAAATATAGCTTAAAAACGCTATCCTTTCTGATCTATATACCTCTTATAGTAGGTATACTTATAATCTTACCTATTAGTAATATAGTTAGTATGAAATATAATACTTATATAGCTTTAATACTTATATAGGGATTGCGTAAGCCTGCTAAGGGCCTAGTAACCTACTAGTAAATATAATACTAATTAGTAGGTTCTTATAGTACTCTTTATATTATAGGTTAGCCTAGTAGTTAGCCTTATAGTAGCCTAGCTTGCTATACTTTAGGCAAGCGCTACTCAGGGTATTAGGGCTACTATAATTAAAATAAGCCCTCTTTAGGGCTAGCTTAGTAGTAGCTACTCGCGCTAGTAGCGCTAAGGGCTCTATAAGTCCTTTATGGCTATACTACTCTAGGTATATATCCTATAGCTACTCTATAGTAGTAGCTATAGTATATAGCTATTATATATTAAACTTCTAGTATTTAAGGCCCTATTAAAGCTAGGGTAAAAGCTAGAAGTAAAAGGTAAGGGCTTAGGCCTAAGACTCTTTAAAGTCTAGGGTCCCAAGGGCCTAGTAGATTACTAACTACTTAGTAAAATATTAGAGAGGCTATTAGCCAGGTTCTTATTAAAAGCTATTAAAGAGATTATATAGCTAGTACTCTTATAATCTAGGGTTAATATAGTTTTGATAAATAAATATAGAGAAGTTAGCTTATAGTAAATTAGCAAGGCTAGTATAATAATAGCGCTATTATACTTATAGCTTAGTAATTACTCTTATAAATATCTAATAGTTCTTCTATAGCTTAGAGGCTCTAGGCTAGAGTGTATTACTATTTTCTATTATTATTAGCTAATTATAGATTTAGGCTAGTATACTATCTTTAGTAAGGGTTTTATAAGGGTATACTAGAGGGTATTTATATTTATAAGCCTAGATCTTAGAGGTCTTAGAGATTAGTATAAGGCATATAGATAGGGCTTAAATAAGTATATTATTCTAATTAGCTTAGCGCTAAATAGTTATAATAAGTTTAGTAATAAGGGCTATATTAAGGCCTATAATAGCTAGAGGGGTCTTAGAAGTAAAATTTTCACTTAACTTATTAGGTATAGAGCGTGTAAGGGACTAGACACCCAGGCTGGAGAAGCCGGGGATACCTCAGCTAGCGCAGGCTAAAAGGATAGAGAGGCCTATGGGTCTAGGGTATAGAACCCTCTATGGCAAGGACTTAGCAAGTACTCGCTAAAGGCTAAAAAGAAGGATCTTAGAAGAAGTAAGCAAAAGTAATATAGCAATATTAGACCTATCTTTTAAGTGCTTCTATTATTAGTTTAATCTAACTATAGCCCTTAGCCTCTAATACCTTTATAATTCTTTTACTTCTACCCTATTTTAAGAAGGTTAGTAATAATAATAGTACTATATACTTAAGTAATACTTACTAATTAGGCTAAAGAACCTATACTTAGTATTTGCTAAGTATAGAGCGAAATAGCTTATATATACCTATATAGAGAAGATAACCCTAGCGAATAATTAGAGGATAATATGAGCTAATAAGGGGAGGTGAGAAGCTATGCTTCAAGCAAGGCTAGGGGCCCTAAAGAGGATAGGCTACCTACGCTGAGTGCTCGCTACTTAGATAATAAGTATATATATGAGAATAGGGAATATAAGACCCCTCCCTATAGACCAAATAGGCTATAGGGCTAGATATCTATAGCTATAGCTAATAGGCTAGCCTAAGCTAGAAGGCTAGATAAAGCAATTAGCTAAGTACTAATATAATAGATTATAATTATAATAGCTAGCTAGTATAAGCTAATTACTACTATATTAAGTAACTAAGCTCCTACTAAGCAATTGCCTAAGGTTTATAAAAAAAACCCCAAATTATAATATAGCGCGCCTTATTAGCAAATCTACTAGTATAATAAGCAAAGATTAGCTTATTATAGTTAAAGAGGCTTATAAGCACTACCCTAGCTGCTCTAATAGCTAATATATCTAGTAAGCCTTGAGTATAATAGAGCATACCCTATAAATAGAATAGCGGAATTATTAGCAAATACTTATAAATATATTAGGGAATTAAGTTAACCCTAAATAGGAAGACTTTAGAATCTTTATAAGAGGGTAGTATATCACGCCTAAGCTCTAAGAATAAAACTATTATAATACCCTAAGATAGTGCTATTAGAAGGATAATAAGAAACTAATTATATATTAAGCTTAATAGGAGTTTATTAACTGAGCACTTAGCGAGCTAAATATAGGTAATATAAAAGTATATGCTTTCTTTTAGGGCCTTATTAGTACCCTGAAGGATAAACTCTTTAAGTAGCATATTAACTATATTAATATGTATATTATTACCCTATATATATAGAGGTTATAGGAGATTATAGAAGGAAGATGCATAGGAAGGTTTACTAGCTATTCTAAGTTATATAAGTAATTATACTTAGGCTCTCTAGACTACCCTTATAAGAGCAGCTTATAACCCCCTAGGTTAATAGACCTAAAGGACTACTACCTAAAGACCCTATCCTAGAATAGCTACTTAGCAAATGCCTATATAATACCTAGCTCTAGTAATATACCCCCTAATTCCTAGGGACCCTAATGCTATAACTATAAGAAGTATAGCTATATCTCCCCTAATTATACTAAAAACTATGCATAGCTAATAAGTAGTAACTAGAACCTAAACCTAAGATAGGGCGGGATAAGTATAATTATAATACCTCGTATAACTAATACTGAAGACTTAGGAAATAAGTAGGTATAGAAGCAACCCTGAGGGGCACTATGCTAGAAATTACCTTAGTTCTAATAGGATAGACTATTAAGGGATAGGTATTAGTGCTTTAAGTATCTAGCGAAGTTAAACTAGAGGTTAATATAGATACCTATATATAAAGGTATCGAGGGGCTAAGAGCCACGGTTAGGTCAAACTAATAGCAGAAGCACCTAAAAGATAGGGTCCGTATTATTATACTACTTTTGCTTACTTCTTCTAAGATCCCTTATTTCTAGCCTTTAGCAAGTATTTACTAAGTCTTTGCTATAAGGGTTCTATACCCTAGACCTATAGGCCTCTCTATCCCTTTGGCTTATAGTAGCTAAAGCGTCTCTAGCTTCTCTAGTCTAGGTATCTAGTCCCTTATAATTATCCCCCTTCTAATTATAGTAGTCCCTACTATAAGATCGGGTATTGCAGGTCGGCCCTCTATTATTATCCTTCTTAGCCGTCTGGGGTAGGCCCCGGTCCTTTACTTATTGCTACTATTATCTAGCGCGGTATCTATTCGCTAAATATTTACTAAAAGACGGTAGAGCCCTTAGAGTTATAGATATAATAGCTAGGCTTATAGTCCCGTTCCTTATAGTTCCTCTCCTTTTAGGCCCTTTTATACTCTCTATCCGGGCTATTCTAAAGGGATCCTATCGTTTCCTTTTAAACGAGGGCAGTTATCCTTATAGTAACCTCATTTTTATTCTCCTATTATTCGTCCTTTATTTAGCGAGCACTTTCTTATGCTATACCCTTATAAAGACTTCGTTTCTTATCCTATTATTTCCTTTTAAAAGAGGGTAGTTATTCTAATAATAGCTTCGTTTTAGTTCTCCCGTTATTCGCTCTTTATCTAGCGAGCACCTTCTTATACTATACCCTTATAATAACTTCGTTTTTTATCCTATTATCCCCCTTCTAAACGGGCGTATCACGAGGCTATTAAGTAGGTTAGATAGCGACTATCGTTACTAATTTACTATATCTATCTCCCGGTAGGTAGTACCTATTATAGTAAGTAACTACTATTCTTTGCTATCTAAAGTCGTATCTACTTTTATAATAGTTTAGCGAGGTCTCTTTAGCTATCTATAAAATAATAGCTTTTTCCTGCCCTAGGGTTAGTTCTTTTCCCTCCTTATTATACTATATTATTTAATAACTACTTTTATATTATCCAAGCCCTTTATCGAGACTTCGTAGAACCTCCCTATCTTTTAATACTTCCTTAAATATTATAAGTGCTAAGAGCTTTATTAGCTGACTCCTCGCTAAGTATAGCCCTACTAAGGCTAAACTTAGCAGTAGTAACTATTAGCATAATTAGGCGGGTAGTAGCGAACCCTGTATTAGTTACGCCCTATAGCTCCCTAAGAATACCTAGGTTATCTACGCCTATTACTACGATAGTAATTATACGTGCGAGTTATACTAGGTTTATAGTATTAAGTGCTATAGGGTAAGTTTAGCAACTATTTAGTAGAGGTATAGGCTAACTTTTCCTATTTCTAGATTCCTACTTATCTTATTAGTACTACTCGTTTCTATTAGAACTAGGTTAAGCGTTATATCTATGCGATTACTACTAGCTAGTATTAATAGCGCGAGATCTTCTATATCTTCATAGCTATAGAGCAGGGGTAGGAGCTTCTCTAACGCCTCTATAACTAGTTAGTAAACCCTGCTAGTCTTAAGCCTAATTCTAAGAACTATAAGAACTAGCTCCTCGCTATAGGTATTGAGGAGAGTATAGCTTTATATACCTAGGCATATCTATAGGTTTTACTCGAGGTAGGTTTTACCTTATAGTTAGTCTCGCCCTTTTATTAGTCTAATATATATTTATAAGCAGCTCGCTAGGCTAAAGATAAGGTTCTAGTTAAGGAGATTATAATATAGCTTAATAATACTCTCCCTACTTACTTATATAATAAGACCTATATCTTTAAGTAGGCTACCTTTCTTAATAAGCTTGCTAATATCCTAATAATATAGCTTTCGAAGAGCAATACCTATATATCCGCGCTTCTTTTATAGAAGCCTTCGAAGGTCTAAGGTTCCTATATGCTTTATAATACTTACTACTACGCTCCTATTACTATCTTCGAAGTTATTAGTAGTAATCCCGCGCCTCGACTAAATTCTTAGAAGAAGGTTAGTAACGCCTTAGCAATAGCTTAGTAATACTAGGTTTATAATAGCGAGGAGGATAAGTCCTCTGCTATAGAGGATAGCAACTCTAATAAAGCTATAGAGAGCAATAGTTAGAGTAGTAATAGTAATACTACTAGTAAGAGCTCTAAGGAGGAGAGCGAGGATAATAATAATAATAACAAGGGTAATAATAATAATAATAAGTAGTAGTGCTAGCGGAACTTTAGTAAGAGTATAGTAGATTTCTATAGTAATATAAGGTTAGATATCTATAGGGTTTGCGTTATTTTTATAGGGGGGGTCTTCTCTTTAGCGTTTTAGCTATCTTATAGTTAATTGACTTTTCTTATTAATCTATACTACTCGTTATCCTACTTGCGATATAACTTATACTACTATTTCTTAAATCTAGTGAGGATTTGCAAAGTATTCGCTAAGTATTCTTCAGGCTCCTAGGTATTATACTCTACTAGCTAGCCTTTCTATTTAACTAAATATAGGGGGCCTATTAGCGCTTCCCTCTATAATATAATATCCTTAACTTCCTATTCCT
>JAOQIF010001478.1:0-16567 GCA_026260285.1 Colletotrichum sansevieriae
GAGGTAAATCCCTCCTAGAAAACTCCCTCTTTTAGATAGTAACGAAGAATACTATTACTTATTTTACTATTACTATTATTACCCCTGCCTACGTAATAATTACGTAACCTACCGACTAACACTAACTAGATTGCCTCTGATGCTTTAGCTATATTATTATTAACTTCTATATATATTCTTTCTTCCTACGGAGCTATTAAAAATGCTTTAATAGTCTCTAGCTTATTAAGTAGCAGGTTATAGAATGCCTCTATTATTAACTAAAAAGGTAATAGAAACCGTCTAAAGGTTACTAGCTATAGATATCGAAGCAGATAAGTCTTAGGAAGACTTTATATTTATATCTAGAACGTTATTAACTTTCTATTATATCTCTCTTATGCTAATTAAATACTTGCCTCTGCCTTAGTAATCGCTATAGCTATTATATTAAATATCCTTATAATCGCCTGCGCTCTAATCCTCTATACTTAGTTAATCGCTCTTATCTGCGCTGCTCGATATCTATATCTCTAGATATTCGATGCATAGTTTATTATTAGTATTATAGCTATAATAAAGAGTTATCTAGCTATTGCTAGTAATAGACCTTTAAGCCGCCTAAGCCTTAGCATAGCCTCTAGCCCTTTTATTATTATATCTATGATATACTTTTGAAAACGAAGTTTCATATCTATTATTACCCCTAGTACTTTAACGTAGTTCTTTAGTTAAATAGTATTACCTTTGATAATAAAGCTAGTTAAGTCTGCTAGCAGCCTCTAGTTACACGTGAAGTAGATAATAGCTATCTTATCTATCTTAAAGGTCGCCCTGCTTTATTATTCCCACTTAAGTGCTCGGTTAATAATATCTTAGATACCCTAGCGGTTTGCTTCGTATAATTAGCTAGTAACCTACGCTATATAGTTATTAATAAAGGCTAGCACACCCCCGTTTTTATCGATTTAATGCTATATAAGGTTAGTATTAAAGAAGAGGAAGAGTATGGGTGATAATAGCGAGCCCTAAGGCAGCCTGGCTTATAGTAATAGATAAGCTTCGGACTTATAACTATTAACTAAAATGCTTATTATATAATAGGAATAGAAAATATCGACCTATTTTACTAGTTTCTTAGGGATACCCCGTACCCTAAGTCTTTAAAGTAGCCTCTCTTTATATACCCTATTATATACTCCCTTGATATTAAAGCTAACTAGACTAACTACCTTTCTCTTTCTCTATGCTCTATAGATATACTCCTATAGTAATACTAGCGCCTGCTCTGCTAATCTTTACTTATAAGTATTAAAATAGCTTATAAAAAGGAGGCTAAATATCTTAATAATATATAAGATATATTCTGCTAGGATAGACTCTAGTATTTTTCTAAGTATTAAGAGAAGCGAGATAAGTTACTAGGCTTTTACTATATTATAATTACTCTTATTTAGTTTCTTTAGCGGGATAATCTTTATATATTGCTATTACTTTAGTAATACCCCTTTATCTAGTAAGGTTTAGAAGAGTATAAGTACCCTTTCCTTTACTACTAGCTATATATACTTCTATATTACTACTAGTAGACTATCCTCTCTAAGAGCTTTCTATAACTTAGCTATAAAGAGCTATCTTTCTACCTCTCCTAGTATAAGGTTAGGGAAAGGTATTAGTAATCTCTATAGCTATATCCCCTTATCCTTAATATTACTTAGAAGGGGAGGGAAGAATATAGAAAGCAGCTCTCTAGCCTGCTCTATAGCATCTTCTATTTGAGAGCTATCTACTCTTCTTAATTAAGGTATCTTATTAAAAGATACCCCTTTACTAGCGTTAAGGTACTTCGCAGCCCTCTAGATATTAGTATTATTAGCTAGAAAGTCCTCCTAGTAGCTTTTCTTCTATTTCTAGATAGTATTATAATACTACCTTACTGCTATATATACTCGTTCTTTAAGTTCTAGCTATCTATTGCTTGCTCTCCTCTCTACCCTTGCCTAGTTTCTCTAATACGTATAGATCTACTAGAACTAGGTGAGGTTAGCTATCTACTACCTCTTAGTATATCGAGACGGCTTAGCTATTAGTATTAGTGCCTTTACTACCTCGTATATAGCTAATATTAATCGGTCCGTCTGCTCTTATACTATACCTCTAGATAGTACTTACTAAAGACTTAATTCTATCTTCTTATTAATCTGCTTCTATAGCGCATTCTTTAGCAGGAGTCGGGAATAACTTTTTATCTTAAGCGCTATAATATTAAAAAATTATCTTAATTATATAATAGTCTAAGCTATAGTCCTTCGGATATATCTTATATTATACTACTATCCTAGCTATCTCCTTAGATATAAGAGATAGGCTAATTATTATTACTACTTCGTTCTTCTCCTATGTTTTTATACCCTATAGAAGGAGGCTGCGAAGCGAGTACTCACTTATTAGATCGATAATTGGATCTGCTTCACCTTACCTATCCTCTAATATATCCTCGCCTCCCTATAGATAGGTATAGCAATTGAAGTCTCCTACTAGGATAACGTCTACCCTTTTGCCTATTCTTCCTCGAATATTTATAATAGCTTGTCTCAGTAGGTTATACGCTTATCGAAGTATCTGCAGGTTCTATACCGGCATATATACTAATACTACTAGCAGTCTTCGGTCTAGAAGCTAGATAATAGCTACTATAATATCTAGCGATGCTATAGGCAGCTGCTCTACCTCTATATCTCTGTTTACCTATAGCAAACTCCTAATCCCCTATCTTCCTTTATCCCTCTACTCTATTAGTACTATCCTTATCTACCTGCTATATCCTATTAGAATAGTAATAACCTTACCTTCTATCTTCCACGCCTATAGTTCCTATACTACTATAGCTATGAAATTATGTAGCGCCTCGTTATTTATTAAACTCTCGTATATTATAACCTGTTTCCTCACGTTAAGCTAAAGAATCCAGACTATTCTACTTATAGGAATGTAGATATAGCTTCGGATAGTTCTTACTAAATAACTTATGCAGTCCGCTATATAGCATATATATCACGATTATCTCACGGCATATAGAGTAGTAGTAGCCTACCTTAGCATAATATCTACATAACTAGGGGTTTTCACACTAGTACGCCTTATGCCTAGTAATCTGCTAGTAGTTATAGTATTATTAAGGATATAGCTACTACTTAAACGCTATCGTTATGCTAGACTCCCCCCTAATATAGAAGAAGCCCTCGGAGATTAGTCTATACGCCTCACTAGCCTTAGTTATAAATATAACTATAGACCTATATACCTTAGGTATATCTTTCTTACTAAGCTAAGATATCTTAGTAATAGTAGTCTTATTTTCTTAGCTAAATACCTCTACTACTTTAGCCCTAATATTGCTATTCTTATCTAGTATCTTAGTTTGCTTTATATTATCTACTTTCATAGGGTAGAACTTATCTTATAGCATGCGTATTCTAGAGCTGAAGCTCTTTTCTATAATCTGCTTAATAAGCTTATGCTTAGTATTATTATAATAGATAATCTAGATCCTATCTGCATTCCTTAGGTCTATTATAATAGCTCGATAGCGCTAGCTACTCTATCTATCTAATATATATATCTCCTTTTCTCCTATAGCTTGAAGCTAACTTACGTTAGGCTTATTGCTCCCTTTATTAACTCTTAATATATTAATTATATAAAATAAGGGGTTGCTATAGCTTAGTAATATCGCGTTACCTAGCGTAGCTACCTGCAAGTCGTAGCCTTGCCTACTTAAGCTACTTTGCGCAATATCTGCATATAATATACTTAGGCTATTCTATATTATAGCTACTACTATAATTACTTTAAGATTCTTATTTATCTTAGCGCTTTTATCCTCTATATATTCTTTTATCGCTTATAGCTCTCTTTTAATAGCCTAGAGCTTGCTCTTAACTATTTATAGCTCTATAGTAACTATATAAAGCTCTGCTTTAACATCCTTATTCTATGCTTTTAACTTCTTCTATGCATTAAATATAATCTTAACTACTATATATAACTCTTTTATCTACTTATTTATCATTAGGAGTAGCCCTTTATTATTATCCTTAATAAGCTTCGCGCGTTCCTTAGCTAATATTATAGCTTAAGTAGTTATTACTTGCTAGCTACTGCTAGCAGTCTTAGTTACTCTCTTAATTATATCTTCAGTTATCTCTTAGTATATCTAGTTTAATTAAGCTTTTATAGATAGTTTTTATACCCTTTATAATAGCAAGTCCTCGTCGCTCGCTACTACTATATCCCTTATAATAGTAATAGATATCGAATCTAGCTTAAGATCTATTATATTAGGATACGCCTAGAATCGCTATATAGTAAGTCGTGCTAGTGCTATATAATATATTTCGTAATATCTTAATAGCGCGTAGTTTAATACTATTAAAGAATCCTCTAAGTAATAAAGTAGTAAATAATCCTTCTCTTAAAGTAATTTAATTAGAGGTCCTCCTACTAATCGAAGTAATGTTTTTTTCTAAAGTCTCTTATTTATACTCTCTGAAAATATAGTCGGGTATGAGGGGGTTGTTATCGGTTAGCGTGTTGTAGGTCTATTCTGATACAGAGGTTCGCAAAATTGGTGTCCGTTTGGTAGGTGTGTTCTTTCTGTTGAGCACGGGCCTTCCACTCCTGGAACGGCTTAGCTGCATTGCAGATCGCAGGGGTACCTTAACAGAGACCATGCCACATCAGTTCACGAGAGCCCGAGATAGCTGATTGGACAAATCGTTGACAGCTGACCTTTATGATAGATAGTCAGCATGACGCAAGCCAAAACCAGCTGATTGTGTGCGTTTACAGCCAGCAGCGTCAACAATAAGCGACTTCCTCCACCTTATGCAACGCATTATGAAGCGATCGTTGTATCGGAGCTGCCATTTCGTCCACGCAGTAAGCAGCTTATGGCACCTGTAATACTTCTACTTCGCGCCTCGTTCAGAACACCAATTTGCTCCAGAGTGTCCGCGATAGCGCTGTTGCGCGTCGGAATTGAATCTCGGGTTGGACTCTCCAGGGGCCCATATTTGCGCACGGCGAGGCGTGTATATCTGCCTTAAACGATTGAGCAAGCCGTCCATCCCTCAATTCGCCCATCTATTGGTGCTTCTTCCTATTGATTCCAGCTAAAGGTGCCTAATGCCTCGTTGGAGATCGTGATAACATCGCATCCCTGGAGGTGACCCGCCGGGTCGCAAGGTATGATACCGCACGACGTTCGTTCCCCTCGAGTATAATAATCGTTCGACATGGTCCGTCTTCGCGCAGGAGTTAGTCGGCGGTCCGGTAGCTTGCAGGGTCTTCTCGTCGTGCTCTTCAAATCAGGCGATGCTATATACGGTCAGATTATTACTTATCGAATTATGGCACTGGATTAGAAGCGCGTCGACGGTTCATCTGCAATTATTAGCAAGGAGCTTTCCCCCCGACGGGTAGTTATTCGCATTCCTTACTTTCGCCTCCGGAAGAAGCCGGGCGGCCATCTCAAGGACGCCGCAGCGCTGAGTCGACTCAGGTATTTGTTATAAAGAATTTGCCCAGCATCGACGCTGCAAGCGAGCGGTTCATTGAGCATGCGTTGTGTTCTGCGTTCCTAATGGCGTCCACATCCATGCGTTGCGCAGCGAAATCGTGCGTGTCGAAATCCGAGGTTTCATGGCGAGTATAGCCGAGCTTTAGCCGAAACGGCCTAAGTCCACGTGTTCCTTCAGCTCTTCCTTTGCGTTGTCCATTCCTACATACTGGCAACAACAGCGCAGTCCATTTCCATGATCAACGATGGCGCCGACTCTTGCGCAATCACAGCACAACTTGATCCGCGATATGCTGACAGACGGCAGCTTCACTAACGCTAAAATTGCAACAGCCGCGAGACGTAGTGCCCGTGCCGTGCGACGCATCGGCTTATCGGTCGTACCATCTAGTCTATGTCGACGAGTCGGGCTATGACCCGAGCCTCGGACGTGATACGCACACGCAGAGCCTTGAAACGTAGATGAAGATCTTGTTGTGATATTGCTATATATGCTTCCCGCCGGACTCATCCGACTTAAGTTCATGCCTCGTGCTGCTAATGTCGCAAAAAGTTGTTTTCATGACTTAGTCGCTCCTCTTAATCGATATGCGCCTGCGAGCTGGTGCTGGGACGCAAGTCGGTCAGGATGTCCTTCGTCAAGCGTCGTCTCTTCAACCTCGACAACGTGCTCGAGTAGCTTAATGGCATCTTTGGCTCTTCTATCCACCATCAGGCATCGCGCGGTCCTGTAGCTCAAATGTAACGTGTTAACAGTATTGAGAGACATGTTATTTAATAGCCTCAGAGCATGCGGCATATACTCCTTCTATAAGTAGCGGTTCTCGCGCGTGTTGGAAGGGAACACTTCGGTGATATGTCGCACTGTATTTTCCTGAGTTTTGGTCGTAAGATTTTCTTCTCGGCCTTTATTATTTTGGCTCCTAACCCACTTATTTGTCGCCATGTATACCAAGCGACGCATGTTATAGATATCCGTACTCCCTCGTTGCGCTAGAAAAGCATAGCCACATAGTGTTGCAATAGCTGCAGACATTTGTTGCTATAAAGATAGCTTTAGCAAAATTGATCGTGGAATGCCTCTCGGCTTAATACATAAGAGAAACGTCAGCAGTTTAGCAGCTTGCTGGTTAACGTTGTAAATCTTGCTGAATGAAATAAACTATATAGTAGCTACTAGATACTAGGAGCTTTTCTCCTTATAACGTGTTCTATTATAGAACCTGCTACTAAGTAGTTCGATTATATCCTATTCTATGTTTTAAAGCAGGCGGAGATATTCTTATATTAATATCCTATTCTCGTTAATATATGCTGCTGCCTATGTAATAGCGAGCGGAAGATATATAAGGTCTTTTAGAAATTCCTTAATCACGGTTTCCTCTTCTTAAGGATGCTCTACTAAAGATTGCCTTATAAAGTCGCTCGCCTCGTTAAAGTTTATATTTCTTAAGTTAATAACGTTTCCTCTAGCGACCTATATTGCTACCCCTGAGAAGCGCGTAGTGAATAAGGTTATACTATTATCACTCTGAGGCAGATAGTTATAAACTCTATTAGAGCTATCTTGCGACTTATATAGAACGTCTTTATCGTCTGCATTATTCATTATAAGAAGCTACTTGCTATAATTAGATAAGCTTAGATAGTGTTTTAGTGCTATCCTGAGATCTTTATCGTTAGTAATATAAATACTAAGCTTTCTAGCGATAGCTAGGTACGCCTCGATGAAGGTTTCCTTGCTTGATGCTAGAACCCAAAATACTAAGTACTTAGGTTTCTCTTCCTTAGCTAAGTAGGCGAGCTTCAAAGCAACTTGGGTTTTTCTAATACTACTGAGGCTATATAGTGCGACGCTCTAGTAATTGCTATGAAATAATATTGACTGAAGGACTTGGAGCGTTTCACGCCGCCTAACGAAGCCTTTGTTGACTAGAAATGGGATAGTATCATATAGACTAGCTACGATTATGTGAGATATTAATCTAACTGGATAGGCCTTTAGTAGATAAAATATATACATTGTTTCTCAGGTATTTCGGTGCCGATCCGTGCTATATTGCAACAGTCTATCAGCTAGTGTACTAGCTTTAACCGCCTTATTAGCTCCTACCCCTAGTAACCCTCTCCTCTGTCTCCCAATAACGTCCCACACCCACTTCCGGACCACCCCCACATCCGGACCACCTCAAAATGCCTCATCGAAAATGCACACCACTACTTCCAAACTTGAATAACTCCACCATTTTTTATCCAATCGTTACCAGACTCTCTACGAAGCATAATAACTACAAAATGGTTCAGTATACCGAAGATGAAGTTTTCCAGGCACTTGAGGCTATCGCAACCGGTACTAGCCTACGAAAAGCTTCATTACGGTATGGTGTGCTAAAGACTACTCTAATACGTCGAGTTCAAGGGGCTTAGCCACGAGATATTGCTTTTTCTGATCAGCAAAGGCTTTCTCCAACCCATCAACAACTCAAGGACTTTACTGAACGCATCCTACAGGTCCATGGAGACTCCCAGCCTCTTGGAAAGAACTGGGTGCAGTCTTTTATTAAGAGAAACCTATCTATAAGGGTCTAAAGAAGCAGAGCAATCAATTCCCAGCGTATTAATAGAGCTTTAACTAATGTGATCAGGTAATGGTTTAAGCACCTCGCCATACCTGAGATCATGGCTATCAAGGCCTCTAATTGATATATGGATAAGACTGGTATTCTAGAAGGCATAGGATCAAATGGGCTTGTTCTTGGATCATCAGAAACTCGTTCTATCCGCAAGAAACAGCCTGGATCGCGTGCTTGGACATCTCTAATCGAGTGCATCTCTGCAACTGGCAAGGCACTGCCTCCACTTATTATATATAAGGGCAAGAATGTTCCAGCCTGATGCTGAGAGTTTGTGTGGAAACTCCTTGAGTTCCTTTAGGAAAACAATATGAGCTAGAAAAACTTAGAACGAAGGAGTGCAGGTAGACGACGTTGATGAGATAAATAGATTGTATTATAGTGAATGATAATAATGATGATGATAATCTATCCCTCTAGGTAGGGAAAAGTAACTATATATATAGTTATGAGGTAGGTAACTAACCTATCCTAGGCTTAGTTAACTATTTATAATAGCCTTTACTAGCCTGAAGGTAGTCTTTTGGCAGTAGGCTTAACCTTTACTAGCCTGAAAGTAGTCTTTCGGCAGTAGGCTTAACCTTTACTAGCCTGAAGGTAATCTTTCAGCAGTAGGCTTAACCTTTACTAGCCTAAAGGTAATATATCGGCAGTTACCTCTCGACTGTTATTTGAATCTTCAGTTGAGAAACCTAATTATATGTAATTATTAGACGTATAGTCTAAGTCACCCCCTTAAGTTATATATATATATATATGTAACTTAGAAGTAAAACCTATAAAATAGGAAAAAAATTTATATAGTATAGTATAGTAAAACCTATAAAATAGGAAAAAAAATTATATATATAGTATAGTTATAGTTATAGATTAAAAAACTCTTATAAAGAGAAAAATTATAAGGGAAACCTAATATATTATTGACTTAACTTCCTTAGGATTAAGCGTTTTTATATTATTGTTATTATTATTTTTACTAGGTAAAAACCCTTTATCATATAGTTGTATAGTCTCTATAAAGTATTTATATACCTCTTTATTTACTGGTTTAGTAAGAATATTAGCGAGATTATATTTAGTATATATATGGTATAAAGTAAGCTTTTCTTCTGCCATAGCTTGACGTGAAAAATGGTATTTAATATCAATATGCTTAGCTTTTTTATGTAATTCTGGATTTTCAGCAACCCTTTGAGCAGCTTCATTATCTATCAGAATAATAGGTTTATTAAGGCTTTTAAAACCTAAATTAATTATAATTGTTACGGGCTACGCCATAGCTGGCGTCTAGGCGGTGCTACAGACCCTAAGAATTCTGCCCTTAACGACTGCTCTCGCTTAACGTTCGCCCTATATCTGCTTTTCTATCGTATAGGGAACTTCTTAGAAAACTTCCCTTCCTTAGCTTAGATTACTATAATTAAAGCACCCCTAAGTTAAATAAACCCAGGCTAGCCCTTTATATATCTAAGCTCTCTCTCTCTATGCCTACCTCGCTAGTTATATAGCGCAATAGATAGCAGGTAGGAAATAGAACTAGCTACGCTTATAGTAGCTAGTCTAGAAGTGCTACTAATAGGTAGGGAAGCGTTTAAAGTAATTTATATAGCGATTAATAAGCTTAGTAACTAGCTCGATAGCCTAATAACTATATAGCAGCCTAATAACGAACTAACTGCAGAGCTCTAGCGAGATATAGTAGATAGCTATAGCTTAGCGTTACTAATACTATCCCTATAGCTAGAGACTACCTAGGGAGCAGGGGGCGCTTAGCGATCGAAACCCCTTCTTAACCCCCCTAAGTTCGGAGGAAACTGCAATAAGTATACTATATAGGCGTAATAGATATATAATAAAGTTAGGATAGACCGGGACTTCTACCTAAGTAATCAGGAGGCCTAGTACCTTATTAACTCCTACCTAGAACCTAAAGTATAGCTAGTAGTTATAGCCTTCTATAGCTCTAGGGGTAGCAATAGCTTATTCGAGCTAGATACCTTCTTAGTATACCTAGACTATACCTATAGCAACCCTAATATTATAAGCAAGGCTCTTAGAAGACTCTCGGAGCTTTAAATAAAGTATAATAAAGCCTTCACCTTATTCCTACCCTGCTTCGAACGCGCTATTATAGAAGTAGGTAGCGTAGTATAGCTAGATAGTATATAGATCGACTACTTATATAGGGCACTATCTTATAAGCTCCTCGACTATCTAGTTAACTACCCTACCCCCTATAAGTATACTAAATATATTAGTCTTATATAAGATATCACATAGAAGCTAGAGGGATTGCATCGTATTCCTAACGCTTTATACTAGCTTATGACTTTTAGATCTAGAGTATTACCTACTAGAGTAGATATAGATAGAAATACTAGGATAACGGGGTTAATATACGCCTTGCGCGAAGGCTTAGGCGAAGGTCCTAGTAAGGAAACGCGCTATTATTTTAAGTATAACTAGATCGGTTACTTATAAAGGGACTACTAGAAGGCTAAGAAGTCGAAGGATAGTCCTAGAGTAGTAAAAACTATTAAGGAAATAATATATCTAGACTTAGGAGAGGTTAAAGGCGAAGAGGACCCTTCTAACTTAGGAAACGAATAACCCTAGTATAAAATCGGGTATTAGAGATAATAGAGGAAGAGCAGGCTAGTTAGGAATAGTTCTAGTTAGAATATAGTATAAGCAGGCTTTCTACGATATTAGTAGTTAGAGTTAATAAAGGTACTCCTATTAATGCTTTAATAGATTATAGATATAATATCTATATAATAGTAGACTACTAGTATACCCGCTACTTCTATTTACTATATATTAACCGCTAAGCATAGTAATTGCAAGGCTTTGCTAATAACTCGGCTTAAGCTATAGCAAAAGGCGTAGCTATATTATACCTTGAGATTAGTAGCTATATATAGTAACTCTTAGCTTATATAATAAAAGGACTAGATACTAACCTCTTCTTAGGGAAGCTATAGATAGAATAAAACCATATTATTTATAACGTAGTAGAGAAGCGGGTATATTATAGGAAGGCAGGGGTTATTATTACCCTTTAAGGATAGGAAGAGCCCTAGAGAGTAAGGGAGATCTAGGAAGCCTGCTAACTTAATACCGCCTCGTTTATAGCGATCTACTAGAGGGTTAATAAGAGCTAGCTATCTAGGCTAAAAGCGGGAATATAGGTAGTAAGCCTAAGGGATATTAAGAAAGTGCTCGAGGTAAAGAAACTAGAAGACTATTTAGAGAAATTGCTATAATATATTCGTAATAAATTCATAGAGCGTTTTAAGCTAGCTAGGTTATACCTCCTACTTCTAAGTTAGCCTAATATAGATTATAAAATCTACCTCGAGCGTAATACCTCTAGCTAAGAGGCGCCCTTGCCCTAGGGACCCCTCTATAGCATATCTAGGGAGGAGTTATTAGTATTAAAAAAGATATTTATAAACCTACTTAATAAGGGCTTTATTCAAGCAAGTAAGTCTCCTGCCGGGGCGCCTATACTTTTTATTAGGAAGCCTAGCAGAGGATTGCAGTTTTATTATAACTACTAAGCGTTAAATGCAATTACTAAGCGAGACTACTACCCCTTACCCCTAATCTAAGAGACCCTCTAGAGGGTTAGTTTAGCAAAGTAGTATATTAAACTAGATATAGTAGCTACCTTCTATAAGATTCGTATAGTAGAAGGGTACTAGGAAAAGACTGCTTTTTATATATAATATAGACTCTTCGAGTAGCTAGTCTATCTATTTAGATTGAGCGGAGCCCCTGCAATATTCTAATAATATATTAATAGTATGCTTCAGGAGTTCCTTAACGACTTTGCAATAGTATATATTAATAATATATTAGTTTATAGTAGCAGCTCCTAGGCGGACTATAAGCAGAAGGTATATAAGGTTCTCTAGGCCCTCTAAAAGGCTAGTCTTAACTTTAACCTAATAAAGTATAAGTTCTCTATAAAAATAGTAAAGTATATAGGGTTTATCTTAAAGGTAGGCGAGGGTATTACTTATAATATAGAGAAAGTATAAGTAATTATTAAATAAGAAGCGCCTATTTTAGTAAAAGGATTATAAAGTTTCCTAAGGTTTACTAACTACTACTAAGTATTTATATTAGAGTACTTAGGGGTTATAGAGCCCCTTACCCTCCTAATAAAGAAGGGAGCGCTATTTATCTAGGGTAAGGAATAAGAAGATGCGTTCTAGGCGCTTAAACGCTGCTTCTAAACCATACTAATATTATATTGCTTTAACCTATAAGCTCTAACTATAGTTAAGATAGACTACTTAGGGCTCGCTTTAGGGGGGGTATTAACTTAAGAAGATACGCAAGGATAGCGCTATCCCGTTGCTTTCTACTCGCAGAGGCTAACCCCTGCCTAATATAACTATCTAATCTATAATAAGGAGCTATTAGTAGTAATTACTTATTTAAATATATAGGATACTAAGCTAAGAAGCTACCCTAGGTTCAAGGTCCTCACTAATTATAAGGGCCTTAAATACTTCATATAAAAGCAACGTTTAATAGAACGCTAAAGTCGCTAGGCGGAGTAGTTATTAAGGTATAATTTCTACTTAGAATATTAACCTAGTTGCCTAGTAGCTATGCCTAATATGCTCTCGCGCTACGAATAGGACGCCCCGAAGGGATAAGAGGATAAATAAGAAAAAAGGAGGGTAATATAGATAATCCCTAACTCCGCCCTAGGTAAGGTAAAGAGGATAGCAATAGTTAAAGCCCCTGCTATAATAGTATTCGAGGATCTAGCCCTTTAATATATATAGAACGAAGCATAAGCAGAAGATAACTAGTACTAAGGGGCTTATTCTATAGTAAAAAGGGGTAACTAAAGCTTCTCTCCCTAGCTAGGCCTGAAATTGCAAATTACTAAGTATAGTATTAATACTCTTAGCTAATTAATATTTAGAGACTAGATCTAGGTGCTAGGGTTAATAGATAAAAGCTACCCTCGGAACGTGCTTCGAATATAGTTAATTTAGAAGTATTATAACTTAGTAATAACAGGCTACCCTAGCTAGAATAATACCCTAGCTATCCTAGCCTAGCAATACTTCTAGCCGGGGTAGTCCTCTATAGTCCGCTAGTTTATAAGAAATTGCAATAGCTGCAGGCGTAGAACGATTTAGTAATAGGCGAAACGCAGGCTTCTCTAACCCTTACTAGTAGTAGAATAGCTATATTACGATCTCGCTATAGATTTTATTATAAACCTCCTATACGTAGTGAAAATAGGGTTGAGATACCTCTAGGTAATAGTTAATAGGCTCTCTAAGATAATAACCCTAGAAGGGATGCCTTCGATAGATATAGAAGCATATATAGAACGCTTTATAAACTACTACTACTAATTCTATAGTATACCTAAGTTAATTATTAGCAATAGGGGTAGTAACTAGACGAGTTAGTTCTAGCGATAGTTCTATATACTTATAAAGATCGAATAACGCTTAAGCACCGCCTTCTACCTATAGATAGATAGAGTAATAGAACGCTTTAATTAAGAGATCTAAGTAATCCTGCGGATAATAGTTAACTTCGCCTAGGACGACTAGGAGGTTTACTTACCCTCTATTTAACTAGCGATTAATAGCTACGATATAGCTATAATAGGAGTAACCCTATTCTTCTTTACCTATAGATACTATATCGACCTAGTATTAGTAGTATAGCCCGCGCTAGAGCTATCGACCTTATGCGAGTTAGCTACTAATAAGTTCGTTAGTAAACTGAAGTTAACTATAGAGTTAGCCTAAGTAGCTATTACTATAGCCTAATAGACTATAGAATAATTAGCAAATAGTAAAAGGATACTAGCAGAACGCTACGAAGTAGGCGATAAGGTCTAGCTATTACTAGCTAACTTCTATATAGAGAGACCCTATAAGAAGTTAGATTAGCTGCACCTAAAGTATGAAGTAACTAGGGTAATCTTACTAACTATAGTCGAGTTAAACGTTCTAAGTAGGGTCTATAACCGATTTCATATTAGCCTGCTATGCTATGCTATAGATAACCCCCTTCTAGGCTAAGAAGTTAATAATCCCTAACTGCCCCTAATTTTCGAAGATAGAGAGGATAAATAGGAAGTTAAGTCTATTCTAGCTGCGCGCTAGAAGCATATAGGTAGGGGTAGGTATTGCGAGTTATTAGTTAAATAGATAGGGTATAGTTAGCTTATCTAGGAGCCCCTATAATCGCTCTAAGATAACTAGGCAGTAGATAAGTATAACGAAAAGTATAGCCCGATAGATAAGAATAATAGTAACCCCTAGTATGCTATATTATAAGCTAGGTAGTAATTAGTAGGTAGGGGTAGGATAGAAGGATAGTAGCTAGGCAATTTATAATTAGAGGAATAAGTAGGAATAGGAAGCTCTATTATAGCTTAAAGCTATAAGGAGGCGGAATAAGACCTAAGCAAGCCCTAGGTAGGCAGAAAGCAGGCAGATAGTAAGCGAGTAGAAACTATAGACCTAGGAAGATAACCCCTCACTCCTCCTACTCTTTATAAGTAGTAATAATAATATTAGTAAGCTAAGAAAAGGGATTAGATTATTAGAAATAGAAGAAAGGTAGGAATAAGATAAACCTTACAAAAGACCTTAGCTATATCTAGGTAAGCCTAGGCGAGGTAGCGTAGCTATATTTTATTAAGCTTAACTAAGAGGGAAAGCAAGGTAATAGTAATAGCAGAAGTACTAAGGATAGGAGTAGCTAGAGAACTAGCAGAGGGCGTAGGAGAAGTATCTAACTTAATAATAGCCTTAGTAGCGCGCTTTATAGTAGTATAGGCGTAGACCTCGTAGTTTTAAATAGAAGTAGTATAAAGGAGTTCTATATAAGCCTCGATCTATATAGGGAGCTATAACTATTAGTAATAACCCTAAAATATAGGAATAGCAGAGTCTTACTAAGGTCCTCTTATCAAAGCTATAGCAAGTAAGGCAGTCTTAGCTAAGAGAAGTAAACTCCTCCTAGCAATAAACTATACTAAGGTTACTCTAGTAGAACGTTAGCTCTATAGAAAAGGAATAGCAGGGAAGCGATACCTATATTAATATAGGCGGATTTAATAGCCTTATTAGAATAGTAGATATAACGGATAATATTACTTATAATATAGTTAGTCTTATAATAGTTAAAGGGTAATAGGATAGCATACCTCGCTTAATAACGTTATAGCAAGCTATAACGTCGCTAGGCTTCTTAGCCTTAGCTATAGCAGATATATACTTTAAGCAAGGGACCTCGCGAAGAGGTCCCTAGGTTTTATCCTAGGGGATGCTGCTAAAGACGAGCTAGTATAAATAAGGACCCTAGTAGAATATTAGAAGAATGCTAAACGAGTAGAAATTAATATACTATAAGGGGCTCCCGGGTGATAAGATATATTAGGAGGGGGCGGTTAAGGTAATTACGCAGCTCCTAGCTAGCTAGGGCGTAGAGGGGGTTATCCACGAGATTAAAGTCGTTAGGAGCAGCCTCCTTATAATTAGAGAGGCTAGCGGAGGTAGAGCGGTTAGAGGGCGGGCTCTTAATAGGAGGAGGAGACTCTATCTCCTTATCGGAGTTAGAGAGGGGCTATATAGGGTTAATTATAGTAAAACCATAGGAAAAGAGCGGGTAGTAACTTATAGGGGGTGCTATTATAGAGGCGAGGGAAATTAGATTAATTAGATCTGCGCGAGTTAGCGATTAATAGGGGTTTAGATATAACAAACTTATACTAATATAGACTAGGAATATGCTAAAAACGCTGCTAAAATAACGACTTATTAGCTAAAATAATATTATAATTAATTAATTAACTTATACTAGTTTGGGTTAATAGGTAGAGGAAGAAAAAGATAAAGCAAACTAGGGGTGCGAAAAATCATATTATTATAATTATTTGCTTATAAGGCGTAGAGCGGCTAGCAGCCCGGATTAACGTCGCTCTAGACTAGCCCTTAGCCTATGCTTAAACCCGCTACTTATATGAGGGCTAGGAGGAGGGGGCAGGGCACGTGTTACAGGCTATGCTATAGCTAGCATCTAGGTAGTGCTATAGACCCTAAGAATTCTGCCCTTAATAACCGCTCTCGCTTAACGTTCGCCCTATATCCGCTTTTCTATTGCACGGGGAACTTCCTAGAAAACTTCCCTTCCTTAGCTTAGATTACTATAATTAAGGCACCCCTAAGTTGAATAAACCCGGGCTAGCCCTTCACAATAATATAGTTTATAGAGCTATATAGATATAAAGCTTCTTTAGCAGCTTCACATAAAGCCATATATTCAGCTTCACATATACTTAAAGCTACTGTTTTTTGTTTAATACTATTCCAGCTTA
>JAOQIF010001479.1:0-16556 GCA_026260285.1 Colletotrichum sansevieriae
ATAAATAGTTTATAAATTTTATATTAACTATTATAAATTAATAGTTTATACTAAATATACCTTACTTTTAATAGGATCCTTAAGATTAATTTATAACTACTACCTATAGTTATTTATATATAGGTAGGCTACCTATGGGTTGGTTAACCCATGGGCTGCGTTACCTATGGGCTTTTAATGTGGGCTAGACCCATGGGTAATTTGGGTACCCGTAGAGTACCCGTGGGTGATTTTGGGTACTACCTATTTTGGTACCCATGGGCTTTTTGCATCACTAATTATTACTACTACTTATAAAGAGTAGGAGGAGTAAGGGGTTATCTTCCTAGGTCTATAGTTTTTACTTACTTACTATCTGCCTATTATCTGCCTGCTTAAGGCTTATCTTAATCTTATTCTACCTCTCTATAGCCTTATATTATTATAAAGACTCTTATTTCTACTTACTCTAATTATAAATTACTTAGCTACTATCCCTCTATCCTACCCCTACTTATTAATTATTACCTAGCTTATAATGTAGTATACTAGGGGTTACTATTATTCCTATCTATTAGGCTATACTTTTCTTTATATTTATCTACTACTTAGCTATCTTAAAATAATTATAGGGGCTCCTAGGTAGGCTGACTATACCCTATCTATTTAACTAATAACTCGCAATGCCTACCCCTACTAATATACTTCTAGCGCGTAGCTAGAATAGACTTAACTTCCTATTTATCCTCTCTATTTTTAAAAATCAGAGGTAGTTAGGGATTATTAACTTCTTAGCCTAGGAGGGGGTTATTTATAGCATAGCATAGCAAGCTAATATAAAATTAATTATAGACCTTGCTTAGAATATTTAACTTAACTATAGTTAGTAAGATTACCCTAGTTACTTTATACTTTAGGTATAGCTAATCTAACTTCTTATAGGGTCTCTCTATATAGAAGTTAGCTAGTAATAACTAAACCTTATTACCTACTTTATAGCGTTCTACTAGTATCTTTTTATTATTTACTAATTGCTCTATTATTTATTAGGCTATAGCAATAGCTACTTAGGCTAACTCTATAGTTAACCTTAGTTTATTAATAAACCTATTAGCAGCTAACTTACATAAGTTCGATAGCTCTAGCGCGGGCTATACTACTAATACTAGGTTGACGTGGTATCTATAGGTAAAAAAGAATAAGCTTACTCCTATTATAGTTATATTATAGCTATTAATTGCTAGTTTAATAGAGAGCAAGTAAACCTCCTAGTTATCCTAGGCGAAGTTAACTATTATCCGCAGGACTGCTTAGATCTCTTAATTAAAACGTTCTATTACTCTATCTATCTATAGGTAAAAGGCTGTAATTAAACGTTATTTGATCTTTATAAGCATATAGAACTATTGCTAGAACTAACTTATCTAGTTACTACCCTTATTACTAATAATTAACTTTAGTATACTATAGAATTAGTAGTAGTAGTTTATAAAGCGTTCTGCGCATATTTCTATATCTATTAAGGGCATCCCTTCTAGGGTTATTATCTTAGAGAGCCTATTAACTATTACCTAGAGGTATCTAGACCCGATTTTTACTATGCATAGGAGGTTTATAATAAAATCTATAGTAAGATTATAATATAGCTATTCTACTACTAGCAAAGGTTAAAGAAGCCTGCGTTTTACTTATTACTAAATCGTTCCACGCCTATAGCTATTATAGTTTCTTATAAACTAGCAGACTGCAGAGGACTGCCCTAGCTAGAAATATTACTAGGCTAGGATAGCTAGGTATTATTCTAACTAGGGTAGCTTATTATTACTAAGTCGTAGCACTTCTGAATTAACTGCATTTAGAGTATATTCTGAGGGTAGTTTTTATCTATTAATCCTAGCACCTAGATCTAGTCTCTAAATATTAATTAGCTAAGGGTATTAATACTATATTTAGCGATCTATAGTTTTAAGCCTAGCTAGGGAGGGAAGCTTTAGTTACCCCTTTTTACTATAGAATATGCCCCTTAGTACTAGTTATCTTCTACTTGCGCTTCGTTCTATACCTATTAAAGGGCTAGATCCTTAAATACTATTATAATAGGAGCTTTAACTATTGCTACCCTCCTTACTTTACCTAGGGTGGAGTTAGGGATTATCTATATTACCCTCCCTCTCTCTTATTTATCCTCTTATCCTTTTAGGGCATCCTATTTATAGCATAAGAGTATATTAGGCATAGCTATTAGGCGATTAGGTTAATATTCTAAGTAAAAATTATACCTTAATAACTACTCTACCTAGTAAATTTAGCATTCTATTAAATATTACCTTTATATAAAGGATTTAAAGCCCTTATAGTTAGTAAGGACCTTAAACCTAGGGTAGCTTCTTAGCTTAGGATCCTATATACTTAAATAAGTAATTACTACTAATAGCTCCTTATTATAGATAGGGTAGTTATATTAGGCAGGGGTTAGCCTCTATAAGTAGAAAGCAATAGGATAGCGCTATCCTTATATATCTTCTTAAGTTAGCACCCCCCCTAAAGCGAACCCTAAGTTGTCTATTTTAATAGTAGTTAGGGCTTATAGGTTAAAATAGCGTAGTACTAGTATAGTTTAGAAGCAGCGTTTGAGCGCCTAGAATATATCTTCCTATTCCTTACCCTAGATAAATAGGACTCCCTTATTAGGAGGGTAAGGGGCTCTATAACTTCTAAGTACTCTAATATAATATTTAATAGTAATTAGCAAACCTAAGGAAACTTTATAATCCTTTTACTAAAGTAAGCGCTTCTTATTTAATAATTACCTATACTTTCTCTATATTATAAGCAATACTCTCGCCTACCTTTAGAATAAATCCTATATACTTCACTATTTATATAGAGAACTTATACTTTGCTAGGTTAAAATTAAGACTAGCCTCTTAGAGGGCCTAGAGAACCTTATGCACCTTCTGCTTATAATCTGCTTAGGAGCTGCTGCTATAGACTAATATATTATTAATATATATTATTGCGAAGTTATTAAGGAACTCCTAGAGCGTGCTATTAATATCTTATTAGAACGTTATAGGGGCTCTGCTTAATCTAAATAGATAGACTAGCTACTCAAAGAGCTTATATTATATATAAAAGGCAGTTTTTTCCTAGTACCCTTCTACTATATAAATCTTATAGAAGGCTACTACTATATCTAGTTTAATATATTACTTCGCTAAACTAACCCTCTAAAGGGTCTCTTAGATTAGAGGTAGGGGGTAGTAGTCTAGCTTTATAATTATATTTAATACTTAGTAGTTATAATAAAATTATAATCCTCTGCTAGGCTTCCTAATAGAAAGTATAGGCGCGCTAGCAGGAGACTTGCTTACCTAAATAAAGCCCTTATTAAATAGGTCTATAAGTATCTTTTTTAATACTAATAACTCTTCTCTTAATCTATTATAGAGGGGTCCCTAGGGCAAGGGCGCCTCTTAGCTAGAGGTATTACACTTAAGGTAGATTTTATAATCTATACTAGAATAACTTAGGGGTAGGGGGTATAACTTAGCTAGCTTAAAAGGCTCTGCGAATTTATTATAAATATATTATAGTAGTTTCTCTAAATAGTCTTCTAGTTTCTTCACCTTAAGCGCTTTTTTAATATCCCTTAGGCTTACTACTTATATTCCTACTTCTAACCTAAATAGCTAACTCCTGCTAACCCTCTAGTAGATTGCTGCGAATAAGGTAGCATTAAGTTAATAGGCTTCCTAGATCTCCCTTACTCTCTAGGGTTCTTCCTATCCTTAAAGGGTAATAATAACCCCTGCTTTCCTATAGTATACCTATTTCTCTACTATATTATAAATAATATAGTTTTATTCTATCTATAGCTTCCCTAAGAAGAGGTTAATATCTAGTTCTTTTACTATATAAGCAAAGAGTTATTATATATAGCCTCTAATCTCGAAGTATAATATAGCTACGCCTTTTGCTATAGCTTAAGCTAAGTTATTAGCAAAGCCTTATAATTACTATGCTTAATAGTTAATATATAGTAAACAGAGGCAGCAGGTATACTAGTAGTCTATTTTTATATAGATATTATATCTATAGTCTATTAAAGCGTTAGTAGGAGTGCCTTTGTTAACTCTAACTACTAATATTATAGAAGGCCTGCTTATACTACGTTCTAACTAGAACTATTTCTAACTAGCCTGCTCTTCCTCTATTATCCCTAATACCTAATTCTATACTAAGGTTATTTATTTCTTAAGTTAGAAAGGTCCTCTTTACTTTTAACCTCTCCTAAGTCTAAATATATTATTTCCTTAATAGCTTTTACTACTTTAGAACTATCTTTTAACTTCTTAGCCTTCTAGTAGTCCCTTTATAAGTAACTAATCTAGTTATACTTAAAATAGTAGTATATATCTTTACTAGAACCTTCGCCTATACCCTCGCGCGAGGTATATACTAACCCTATTATCCTAGTATCCCTATCTATACCTGCTCTAGTAAGTAACGCTCTCGATCTAAACGTTATAAGCTAGCATAGAACGTTAGGAATATAATATAATCCCTCTAGCTTCTATATAATATCTTATATAAAGCTAATATAATTAGTATACTTATAGGGGGTTAGGTAGTTAACTAGATAGTTAAGGAGCTTATAAGATAATGCCCTATATAGGTAGTCGATCTAGATACTATCTAGCTATATTATGCTACCTACTTCTATAATAGCATATTTAAAGCAGGGTAGGAACGAGGTAAAGGCTTTATTATACTTTATTTTAAGCTCTAAGAGTCTTCTGAGAGCCTTGCTTTTAATATTAGGGTTACTATAGGTATAGTCTAGGTATACTAAGAAGGTATCTAGCTTAAATAAGCTATTACTACCCCCTAAGCTATAAAAAGCTATAACTACTAGCTATACTCTAGGTTCTAGGTAGGAGTTAATAAGATACTAGGCCTCCTAATTACTTAGGTAGAAGGCCTAGTCTATCCTGATGTTATTATATATCTATTATACTATATAATATACTTATTATAGTTTCCTCTGAACTTAGGGGGGTTAGAAAGGGGTTTTAATTACTAAGTACTAGCTGCTTCCTAGGTGATCTCTAGCTACGGGGTTAATATTAATAATACTAGGGCGTGGCTACCTGCTATATCTTACTAGAGCTCTATAGTTAGCTCGTTATTAGGCTGCTATATAGTTATTAGGCTATTAAGTTAGTTACTAAGCTTATTAATTGCTATATAGATTGCTTTAAATACTTCCTTACCTATTAGTAGTACTTCTAGACTAGCTACTACTAGTATAGCAGGTTCTATTTTCTACCTGCTATTTATTATACTATATAACTAGCGAGGCGGGCGTAGAGAGAGAGAGCTTAGATATATAAGGGGCTAGCCTGGGGTTTATTTAACTTAGGGGTGCCTTAGTTATAGTAATCTAAGCTAAAGAAGGGAAGTTTTCTAGGAAGTTCCCTATGTAATAGAAAAGCAGATATAGGGCGAACATTAAGCGAGAGTAGTTATTAAGGGCAGAATTCTTAGGGTCTGCAGCACCGCCCAGACGTCAGCAGTGGCGTAGCCCGTAACAAATATTACTATTTCCCTATAGATATTTTATATAATCTCCTTTGCTTAAGCGAGTAATAATTATACCTCCTATAATTATCTTTAAATGCCTTATAACTTCTCTTTCTCCTACTAGTGCTAGTATTATTATATAAAGAAGGGGCAGATATTAAATATCTGCTTAAGACCCTATCCCGCTATTCAGAAGAGTAGCGTATATACTAACTATATAACTAGGGATAGGGCTTGCTGCGCTAGATAAGCCTTCTATAGTGCTAGGCGCTATAAGTATACTCCTAGGGATAACTTATAAAGCAGCAGTTCCTAGTAGATCTTAACTTAGAGGTTCTAGTCCTAAACCTATAGACTCTTAAGAATAGCTCTAGCTATAGGTTTCTCTATTAGCCCTATTGCAATTACTACCTACTAGGTTATTATTACTATAGCTTTTATAGCTTTTACTACTCACTCTACTCTCATAATCTTCAGGTATTATTATATAATACTTAAGCTAATTTCGAACTACTTTGCGTTTATAATATAGGTCTTACCTATATTTATATTACTAGCTAAGCGACTTATTAGGTAAATCTGTGCTATTAAAGATTTACCTAGGTTAGGAAATAGGAGCAGCTCTTAGTGAAAATAACTTAGCTCTTCCTAAGAGCTCTATTCTAAAGGAAGTTAGATAAGTAGAGGTATATATGATAAGTAAAACTCTAGAAGCGACGCAGTCTTATCTAGAGAAAACTAGTTTATTATTATTTCTATAATAGGACCTATTCTAAATAGTAGTGCTATAGAGTATAAAATGCACGCAATATCGTTTACTTCCTAATTCTAGTCTACTTTATTATTATCCTAGCTATTAATACTATACAAGTTACCTAAAGCAGCTATCTATTATAAGCTAATACCTAGCAGAATATAGTAGGAGCATATCTAATATATAAGTAATATGTTAGGTCTTACTTATAATAAGAGTTCTAAAATCTAGCTTAAGTGCTAATAGGAGTATAGATAGCGGAATAGGAGATTGCTATTATTATTCTATATATTAATAATAGCGTTTTAGCTATATAGCCTTCTGCTTAGGCTCCTTTTATCGATAGAGCCTTGCTATAGACTCTATATCTAGCTATATAAACTTTAGCCTAGCTATTTTTTGTATAATAAAGGTGAGATTTAATAGTTTAATTAACTTAATTAGTATAATAGCAAGGAAGGGCGGACTTTATACAGGATATTAGCTATATATATAGCAATGAATCACTATTTCTTAAATAGCATAATTAAGCTTAAACCTACTTATTAATCTATAGGAAGCTTGCTGCTTTAAAACCTATATTAGAACTTAAGTTAGGGATTACTTAGCCTACTAGTATAATGTAGCCTCTCTATTACTTAGCGCCCTAGACATTATCTACTTCTAAGCCTTGCCGCAGCCTTATAAATACTAGCGGAGTTTTTACCCTTTCTAGCTAGCGCTTTATTTTAGCTAAAAAAGTAATAATAGCAGATTCGCTAGGTTAAGTATTAACTATGCGCATAGGAGCTTTAGCATTAAGCCCCTATCTAAGTTCTATAAACCAAATCACTAACTTCAAACTATACTAGGCTTATTCCTAGTAGTATGAATTATAGTTAGTAATATAGGATAGGTACTTATTAATAGAAGCAATATCTTAGAGTTAAAGTTATACTAAGAGAGGCTTATCTAGCTAAATCTCACGCCCTATCTAACCTAGGTAGCCTCTCCTCTAGTATATAACTTAACTTTTAATATAAGGGAGAGCTTATCTACTCTATCTCTTGAGAAGTTCCTATAAGCTTCTAAATCAGGCGCACGCTCTACTACTAATATTAGCTCAGAAGCTATATAATAGTCTCAAACTATTATAATAAGATATAGTTTATAGCAGAGCTATTAGCTATCTTAGGATTATTATACTAATACTCTAACTTAGCTCGGGCTTACTAGAAAGCTTCGTTTTATATAGATAAGGTAATAGGTATTTATACCTCTTTATTATAAGTAAACTAGGCAGACTTAAATATTATAATCAGGATATTACTACTTTAAGCAACTTAATAAACCTTAAGGCTAGCTTAATAGCTAACTAATATACTAGAGTAACTTCCTATAACTTATTTTACTATATATTAATATATAAAGGTCTAGGCCTGAGAAATACTAGTTATACTTATAGCATAAATGCATTCTAATAGACTAATTACCTTAGCAAGCTTCTGCTCCTTATCTTATAAGAGGTTCTGCGAGAAATATAACTCTATCTAGTGAAATATAGTAGTTATAATAGCCTCTATCCCTCTATACTATAGATAATTAACTATTATACCCTAACTAAGATACCTAAATACTAGCATAAGTTAAGCCTCAGGGTCTTAGGGAGACTCCTCTGCAGTCTATGTTCTATTTTTAGATTAAAGTAGTATAAGCTAAGCTATTAAGACTAAGGCTATCTTAAGGATAATATATTAGGGCTATTATTTAATAGCAAAACCGCGAGGTATTTACTACCTAATTAGCTCAGCTATAATTATTATTATTAATAGTAGTTTATTAGAGGTAGGTAAGTTAGGCATCTAAGCTATAGTTAAGAGGCTAATTACCCTATTAGGTAATCCTACTAGTATAGGCTATTATAGCCCCTAGATAATATATCTCTAATACCTAGCTAGGATAATCTTAGCTAGGCTAACTCTATTCTATCTAAACTCGTAGTCTAGATATATACTAATCTCTATAATAAAAGATATTTCTCTCCCTCTTTATACTCCTAGCTATTAATATACTTAAAGAAGTATTTTATAATTAAGCCTAGCTTCCCTTTGCCTAAGAATTGCCTAGTTAAGATATTACTAAGCACTCTTTATAGTACTTAAAATAGCATCTTAAATAACTACTATATAATTCTATAACCCTAAGTCTACCTTATAATATCTCCTAAATTATTATATTACTAAAAAAGGTAGGTATACCTAAGGAAAGACGAGGTATATATAGTATTTATCTCATAGGTAACTGCTATAGAGCAGCTATAAGAGCTATAGTAGCATTAGTCCTACTAATAATTAGTAGTATAGTTTAATAGCTTAGCTAATAGTCTATCTTATTACTAGAAGAGGCAACTTTAGGGTACATAGTATAATAAGGTAGATAGTAAGGGGAACTATCTAGGATAGGTAATAACTTACTAGGCGTTCTATTAGGTAGATAGGAACTTAATATTAATAATAAGTAGAGCTAGTAAGCATAAGGTAGTAGATAAGAGTAGATAAAACTACTACGAGTAATCCTACTACTAAGAGAGTTAATACTACTACTTTAGGAGAAAAATAATAGGGCTTACTATATTATAAAGTATTGCTCTTAATATTAATAGTATAAAGTATATAACTAGTAAAGAAGTAGTTAAACTATCTAAATACTCTATTAACTAATTTCAGGAAAAGCATTATATTAATTATATACTTTATGATTATAAGTATGAGTTAAATAGATATTACTAAGGGTAAATATAGTTATAGAATATATTGCTAAGGCAGGTGGATTATAGAAGTAGCATAGGGTAATGCTATAATAGAGAAAAGGTATAAAGGAAACTTCAAAGTATATTAGCATATTAGGCGGGGTAGGCATGTATTTATAGGATAGCAAAAACAGCAAGGGATAGTATAGCTGAGAATTACCTAATATAGCAGGTGCTGAAAATAGCATGTCAGGACCGCTGTTTCCGAAGGCAGGCAAGCCGTCTTGTGTTTTACTATTATTATATCTAATAAGGGTATAAGACTCCTAATTAGCTAGATTAATAACCTCCAGAGCTGCTCCTCTCTTCTAGTTTATATCCTAGAGTATAATAACTTAAACCTAGCTATTAAAATACCTAATCTAATAACTAGACTTATTAGTATTCTAAATCTTAGAGCTTCTAACATTATATAAATAGATATAAGTACTTAGCTAATAAAAGAAGTCTTAAATTAGAGCTAGGTCTAACTTTACTCCTTTTTAAAAAAGCTTAATTAGCTTAATAAAACTAGACTTCTTAAGCTTTAAATAATCCTAGAGCTAAGTAGATATAAACCTTTATAAAACTAGCTCTTAGCTCTAGGTTACCTAGAGATTATTAGTAATGTCTTAAATGATAATTAGGGTTATCAAAAAGCTAATATCTAAGAGCTAGACTATAAAGGTCTTAAGAATAATATCTTCATTAGTATTAGTAATTAAGGCTAATTATCTAATCTTATAATACTCTTTCTAGCCTTAAGTTAGTAGAGATACCTTAAAACTATAGAATAAGATATATTATATTATATTATAGTAGCCTAGATAGCCTTAATAGCACTAGCCTTATAGTTCTAAGCGAGGCTGGTAGTAGTATATTAGTATTAGATATAGAGAGTAATAATAGCGTTTTAAGCTATACTTAAGTTAAAGTTATAGGATAGGATAGGTATTATAAAATAATATAATTAAAATAGAGCTATTAAGCATCTTTAATTGGTCTAAATATTATAATACTTAGGTATAAATAATATAGAATTTAGACTCAGGGCAGACTTAGCATAATCGCGACTTTTTAGCATGGTATAGGGCTTTTTGCACCCCTACGTGAGTGGGGGGTATAAACGCGAGCCTGCGACGCCCCACACCACCGGGTAGGTGACTTCCTGTCAGGAGCCAGGATAATATCGCAGGGAAAAGGGCTTATCGGGCTATCCTAGGGAAGTCCATAGAAGTTCGGAGATAGGGGGGGGGGCACCGGGTAGCCCCCTAGATAAGTCTAGGAGCCCTCACACACCCTCATATAGTAGGTTAGAGGGCTAGAGAAGAATATTTAACCTTAGTTATACCTATTAATACTAACTCTCTCACTCTATACTATACCTTTTTTATAATATATTCTTCTCTTATACCTATACTAATAGGGGTATAGACTATTAGAGTAGTATAATATATAACGATATAATACCTACCTATAAGCCTACTAGGGAGGTAAATATAATATCGCCTTTAGGATCCCCCGCTAGATAGGAGCTACTAAATAGCTAAACTTAGGATAGGATACTTATTAAGTAGAATAATAATAAGAGTATTAGTAAATAACTAGGTAGTTAATTAATAGAGGCTAAATTAGATTAGCTTATTAAAGAGGAAGAAAAGAAGGGTTAATTAAAGCATAAATAAGAATATCTTAAGGCCTTAAGGGCTAGCTAACTATTAACTTTAATAAATAGCCCTATTACCTACTAGGTAGTTATTCGTAATAACCCCGAGGCAAAGAGGCACTAGGTAGAACTTTAGGGGAAGTACCTCTTAATACTTAAGTATAAAGGGGGTATTTAAACTAACTTTAATTAATTGATATTTAATCTTAATATATAATTTAAAATAAATAAGATTATATTAAAGCTTAAGAAGGTACTATTTACTAGTAGGTATCTAGAGGGATTAGTAGTAAAGTAATAGACCTTATACCTTTTTATTAACTATAATAATAAGGCAAAAGATATTACTTAGGTAATAATAAAGGACTAGTTAACTAATAGCATAGCTAATATAGGGTCTCGGGCCTTAGTATAGAAACCTAGCTTAAGCAGGCCTACTAGTAACTAGGATACTTATACTAGAGCTTTATTAATTACTATAAAGGGATTGAGATAGAAAGCCCCTACTAATAAGTAGAGGAGATCTAGGTAGCTAATATAGTAGCTAGGCTAGATCCTAAGCTCTAATACTATAGTATAGCGAATAGATTACTAAAATCATAGCTTAACCTTAATATAAAGGCTAGGGATACTAAACTTATAATTAACCTATAATTATATAAGATACTAGTAAGAGACTAGGGGACTAATAATAAGGAATAATAACTAGAGGGCTAAACTACTAATCCAGAGGGGCGGACTAAGGCTATAAGGGGGACTATAGCTATACTAGCGCTTACTAGGAGCATACCAAGGACTTGCTATAGGATACTAGGAGGGAAACTATCTATTATAATTATAAAAAAAAACTATATCTTACTGAGGTACCTATACTATAAGAAGTGCAGCTACCCCTACTATAAAGGCAAACCCTACCCTAGCAAATAACTAGAGGAGGATTAGGTAGTAATAAAGGCAGTTTAATAGGATAATAACTAGCTATATTATATTAAAGTAATAATAAAGGTCTAAGTTATAAGTAGCTAAAAGGCTAATACTATACTTATTAATTATAGAGCTAATAAGAATATCATAGATTAGAGGATTATAACTAATACCTAACTAGAGGCTAATAAGTTAAAGCCTATTAGGGGAATATAGGTACCTAAAGGACCTAACTATAGTATATAAACATTAGCAACCCAAATAACTAGTAACATAGGTATCTAGTAATACTTTATTTATAGAGGTACCTATTTTATACTACTTTAACCCTATACTCCTAATGTATATTAAAACTAATATATTAGACTTTGTAATAGGAGTAATATTAAGCTAGTTAGAGGGGGATATATAGAGACTAGTAGTATTTATATCTTAGAAGCTTAAGGGCATATAACTATAGTATAGCATGCTAGAAGCAGAGCTACTAGCTATTAGGGAGGTAGTAATAAGGTAGTAGTACTACTTGCTTTACTCCTAGTATTATATCTAATTTATTACTAATTACCTAGGTTACTAGTACCTCGCTAATAAGAAGACGCTAAGTAGCTATTAGGCTTAGCTATTATAGAACCTATTAATATTCAACTTTGAAATTAAATACTAGCCTAGTTACTATAACCTAGCTAATAGCTTCTTATAAAGACCTAACTATACCCCTAAGGATATAGAGATTAATAAACCTAGAGACTTGCTCCTATAAGACTTTCTATAACGCTTTAATAAGGCTATTATTCGGAAGGTAGGCACTAGGTAGTAGTAAGGTGCTTAACTATTAAATACCTCCCTAGAATAACTTATACCCTTACTTTAGGAATAGGTTAAGGAAGCTTAATAGAAAGATCCCTTTTATATTAATAAGGAGTAGGAATAATAAGGGACTAAGTAGTTACTAGATAACTCTAGTACCCTAAGATACTAAGAGGGCTTATATATCCCTAATAACTACCTAGTTTAGAATAAAGTCCTTAGAGCATTTTATAATAAACTATCTAGAGGTTACTAAGGTATTACTAAGATACTAAAGAGGAGTAGGAAGTTATTTTTCTAGAACGCGCAGAAGAGTGATATAAAGGAATATATTAAGATATATATAACGTGTTAATATATAAAACTAAGATACTACCTCTTATATAGTAAACTTACGCCCCTATTAGTACCTACCTAGCCCTTTTAATAAATATTAATTAACTTTATTACTAAACTACTACTATTGCTTATAATAGGAAATAAACCTTATAATAGCATTTTTATTATTATTAACCGATTTATAAAATACTCCCTATACATCCCTACTAGGGAGTTACTTATAGCTAATAGGTTACCTGCGCTACTTACTAAATCTATCTTCCTCATATTCAGGCTCCTAGAGGCTATGATATCTAATTAAGGATCGCTATTTATTAGTAATTTCTAATCTAAAGTATACTACTTGCTAGTTATTAAGAAGAAGATTAATACTACCTTTTACCCCTAGACTAATAGCTAAATAGAACACTAAAATTAGAGTATTAAGCACCTTTTAGAGGATTTCGATAATATTAACTAGGATAATTAGGTAATATAACTTAACCTAGCTTAATTTATTTATAATAACTCCTATTATAAGGCTACTAAGATATTACTTACTAGGCTACTAATAGGATATTCTCTATATAGACCTAATAATATTAAACCCTAGCTAAAGGTCTTAGTAGTCCTAGCAGCATATAAGAGATTTTAGGGTCTACTTACCTAGAGGTTAGCTATTACTAACTTGCTTCATAAGTATAATAAAATATATAGCAAGTTCTATAATTAGAGGAGGACCCCTATTACTTTTACTATAGGAGACCTTATATTACTTTTAACTAAAAACATTAAGCAGAAGTAGCCTTCTTATAAACCTTCTAATAAATATCTAGGCCTATTTAGGATCTAATAGGTAATTAATAGGGGATAAGCATATAAGCTATAGATTAGTAAGAAGTACTAAATTCATAATGTTTTTATACTTATATAATTAGAGCCCTTTTTTAGCTTAGCTATCTTACTATGAGATATCCTAATTAATAATAACAATAATATTTATATAGTAGACCATATTATTACCTATAGGGGCCCTAGATAAAACTATTAATATCTTATTAAATAGAAGGGCTATAGCAAACTAGATAATTCATAGGAGCTATAACGTAATATATCTATAGATCTATAAAATAACTACAAAGCCTAATTATAAGCAAAAATATCACAATACCTATATAATTTAATACGTAATTTAATAAGGCACTGGTAGTTAGGTAGAAATAGGGTATACTAGCTAGGTATCTTAATTTACTAGCCTAAAGGCCCCTAATAAGGCGGAAAGAGACTAGAAAAATACCTAAAAGTAACTAAATACTCTCTAGAGATTATTAGCAGCTTACTAGGGGTGCTCCTAAAATTTTCAAATCTACTAAGTGCTAGCGCCTATCTCCCTAGAGCTATTATCTTTACTATTAGACTTAGTAGTAATAACCTCATAGTTCTAAAATATATTAGAAATATTAATAAGATAAGTACTAGTTAGGTACTAGTAGAGATTATATAAACTTATAACTTTATTATAGGAGTTAAGTAACTCCTAGGCGTGCATAGCTTTTAACTCCTATACCTCTATTTACTTTTTAGTAAACTACTCTATCTCTATATAGTAGTAGTAGAGCTCCTTACACTACTTATATCATAATTTAGTCTACTTCTCTACCTCTTTAGAGAGGTATTACTAGTAAGTAGTAGCCTCCTCTAAGGTAGCTACTTAAGAATCCTCTATCCCTATAGAAATCTCTACCTCCTAAGCTTTATACTTCTTAGGTATAATATTAGTATTATTTTTCTTAGCTTAGAGGGCCTTTATAATTATAAGCTAGGTAATAAGGATCTCCTCCTAAATATAATTGGAAACTAGTAATAAAGCACTAGAGAAGTACTAGATAACCTACTTTATTTTTAATATACTAGGCCTGAATATTAAGCTTAGAACTACCCTTATCTATTAGGCGCTTAAGCTTATTAGTAGCGCTTATTATATAATAAGTAAGCTATAGAGAGTTAGTAGCTAAGAACTAGAAAATAATAAGTAAAACTTATATTAATATAAGCTTTTCTATTACCTATTTTAGTATAATACTTATATTTAATACAGGTATCTAAACATATATATATTAATAATAATTTCAGAAGCTAAGGCTAATAAAGTATTAGATAAGTACTAGCTAAGGACTAGATACTTACTATTACTCTTAAAGCATATAATTAAGCTTATAAGGAGCTTAATCTCAGGGATATTATCCTTAGGTAGCTCCTACTTCGCCTATAGTAAGAGGTAATAGTAATAAGAGCACGCCTAGAGCTTACTTATTATAGGGATATAGGAGGTATCTAGTATATTAGCTAGGAAGTGGGTAGTATTCGTAGTAGCAGAAGATATAATAATAGATTTATTATATAGTAATTAAGATAAAGTTATTAGTAAGGGGGCGGGAGGCTAATAATAAGTTATTAATAGTTATATTAGTCATAAATTTAAAGAAGTAAGAAGAAGAGATTTTAATAGGGCGAAATTCCTAAATAATATTTATATATTTTTAACTTAATCCCAAGGAAGATAATCCCTAAATTATTATATTACCTAACCTTATTTAACCCTACTACATATAGGGAGGTATTAGGTAACTACTAGATAACTACTAGTAACCCCCTATGTTATAAGAATAACCTCCTTCACCCCTAGAGGGAGAATATCTTTATTAGCCCTATAAAGGCACTAAAAATATAATAATAAGTAGAAAATGTAATAATTTAGAGGGTAAATTTAATATAATAAAAATGAGCTTAAATAATAGTATATTTTAGTATAAACTTATGAAGGAAGGAATAACCCTCGTGAGGGAACTTAGCTATAGCTATCTAGATAACCACTAGGTAGTCCTAGACCTTAGATAGAGCTATATGAGTAGCTAAGGTAGAGAATAGGTACCCTACTACTAGCTAACTACTCCTCTAAGCTCCTCTAAGTTATAAAGTCCCTTAATACCTAGGTATAAGAGCTATAAGAGTAGCTAGGGTATGTCACACGCCTTTTGGTGATATAGTCGGCCATCACGTGGTATTCCACGTGACCACGGTTGGGCTCAACGCCTATCCTTTAAGTAGGAGACTTCTAGCAGATAAGATTAGAAGGCTCGGCTATTATAGAATATATCACAATATACCTATAATTACCTAATCACTATTTATTATTATTCATGCTTATATTGCTCTTTTCCTTGCTTTATTCGTAGTCTTAGCAACCCCTATTATAGCCCTAGGCTAGTAGGAAGACTATAATATCTAGTAGTATAACCCGACCTATTCTTTTTTCCTTATCTAAGACCTCCCTTATACTACGAAAACTCATAACGAGGTAGAGGACTCGGACTCGACCTTAAAAACCCCTCCTAAAAGTATTTATATACTAAAAAAAAGGAAGTTAAAGAAGTTAAAGAGATAGAGGTCTTAACTATTAACTTATATAGCTAACTATTTAAGTTTAATATTAAATTAGCATAGTAATCCCTCTCTTATAGAGGAATATTATAACATAGGAGATATAGCTAGAATCGGATATTATAACGAGGCTCGTAAGCTCTATAGTTTCTAGCAGGCTTATAAGGACTATAACTTTACTCTTAGCCTTAGTAAATAATTTCGCAACTAGATAGCAAACCTCGCTTCTCTTAAATAGGATAATAACTATATACCCTATATAGATATTATTAATATAGGCTAGAAGGCAAAAGCTAATCTATGCTATTACTAGA